>VXAV01003654.1:172552-183768 GCA_013399715.1 Alectura lathami
ACACTTATGTCAAACCTGCAACATTTTGAATGTTAGCAAGTCTCTCCTGATCTTTGGCTCTACTTGGAGCTCTGAACTTCCCTTACGAATAAGTAGTTTCTTCTCTGATGTGAGAAGGCAGACACGTTATCAAACTAAAATGAAACAAAGGGCACAGGTTTGTTGTTAACAATACACAGTAACTTAGTTCTTGGTAACTTGGATTTGAGCAGGAAAATGAATAAATTGGACAATAAATATGTGTATTACTGTGAAACATGAAAGGTTAAGGAGATTCTGCAGTGGCTTAAGGTCTTTCTTCTGTAAAGACAAAACTTTTATATTCTAGTTAGCCAAATGAAAGTGAGTTTGCTGCTCTTCTGTTCCTTCAAATGCTTCTGCAGTTCGCAAAAGCAAGTACACAGTTTTAAAGAATTCAGCATACTTGGGAAGACAGGATCACTCAGCACATCAGAATTGACCGACACAGACACGAGGCCTAGAAAAGCTTGATTGACTTTGTGCATTTTTCAGACTTTTACTGTTAATACCTCACTTTTCTGAGCACCCAACTTACACAGTTTATATTAGCATAAATTTAGCTGTTCCCTGAGCTCTTTTGGTCTCAAATTTCAATTCCTTCTCCTTGCATAAACTGCTGTCCTTTAGACTTCAGTAAGAGAAGGCCAATTCCCACAAGCTTGTACTTGTTGAAGGTTCAAGTGTTCTGATAAAAAGACTGCTGTGAGAAGAAATAAGATTCCCTCCCTAACAAAGGTCTTCAACTTCTGAGTCTTTCTTGTATTTTAAGTGTGTGCTTTAGAGAAGATGTATCATCCCAGTAACGCTGCTCACAGACAGCTGACAAAAAGATATGTATAGTGTTTCATAACACTAACTTCTTTTGAAATGCTGAGTGTACTATTGCAACTGATCACAAAAATCTTCTCATAACATCTTCCCACAGAAATTGAAACTGAAGAATCAGCAACTGAAGCAGATCATGGATCAGTTACGGAACCTCATTTGGGACATAAACGCCATGTTGGCAATGCGGAACTGAATAAGGAAAAGCAGACTTTGTAACTGGAAAAGATACAAATTTGTTTGGATATACTTTATTTCGTTTTAAGAATTAACATTTTTTTTTCTACAACCATATTGAAGCAATGTATGAAATGTCTTCAAGATTAAATGTTTTTTCGGTGATAAGTGGTGTTTGCTGTCTTTTTACAAAAGATTATCCTACAGGTTCTACCTGAGCAATTCGCTTAGGTTGAATGTAATGGATTTTGTAACTTGTATAACAATCCAATTTATTACTGTAAGTTAGGTCTGTATAAAATAAGTGTTTCTGGATTTTTTTTTTTTTTTTTTAATAATACATTGAAATCTGTTTGTATGCCATTCTGCAGTGCAAACCACCTTTACAGACTGGAAGAGTTGCAATTCAGAAAAGTAGCTCCAGAAATCCGCAGATCTGAAATAAATTATCAGATATTATGATGCAATATATTTTCTCATTGTAGGAACATAAATTACAGGCTACTATGCTTTGTAGGTTCATCTTATCCCATTTCCTATGTTTGTAGCATTAGATAAACTGGAGCAAAATTCAAAACCTGCATAAAATTGCCCTTCTTCTTAAGGATGTAATTAAGTCATTTTAAGTAAGGACTGTATATATCCTTAATGTTAACTTCTTCTGTAACTGTATGTTATCGTTTCTTGAATATTGTCCTGTTGTCTGGCCTGATATTCCTATAGCATTCTGGGTTGTTGGAACACTTTAGTTCAGTTTACCAGATTGCACTGGGTAAAATTTTCATTAATCCTTCTCCTATGAGTTCCAGTCCCAGAAGCTTTGGAGTACATGAGCACTTTATGGTCTTGAGCTAGTAATCAACCTTCATCTATCATTGTTCTGCCTCTGGTGCTCCTCACAATTTTCATTAGCCCAGAAAATATTTGAAAGAACTTTTACTGTCCATAGATGCTGCAATTGGACTATGTATCTCTTTTCAGAGATCAACAGATATCTAAAGTAATACTGTTTCAATACAAATCCATAGGGCACTCCGTTGTTAATGCTTGTGAAGTTGAAAACTGACCATCCTCATGACTTCATGCATGTTACTTTAAACTCCCATTCTATGCCCAGTTAGATTCCTTAATAGTTTTGTGTGGAGGATTTGCAAAGAACCTTCTAAAGAGCCCATTAATGTGGTATCCTTTTATAGGACATATGGGTTTTGATACTGAATTCTCACTGATTAGAAATGCATGGTTTTAAAAATTTTAGACTTTTTTTTTTCCTATCAGTCTTATTTTTATTTTGGTTTTTAATGGTTTCAGCCCATTTGCTTACTCCTTGAGGTAAAAATCACTGGCATGCAATAGGTCTGATCAGCTACTAACTGTAACTCTGGTCACCTGGTTAACAATATACAACTTTCCTGAAATTAGGTACAGCTAGGTACAAACTTTTATTTCTCCTGACGGCTTTAGATCTAACAGATGGATGGCTGTCCAGTCTTGGCTGTATCATTGCAGGTAAGCAACTCAGGAAGTGTTCTGATTAGTTACCTAGTGTTGAGAGTGGTAGTTACCTACCACAATGCTAGATCTAAGTAGATCTCGAAGCACCTAACAGGTGAGATCCGTCGCTTTTCTCCCAGATTACAAATGGAAGAATAGATACCTTACGCAGTGGCAAAGCAAGAAACAAAACTGTTTGTTTCCTGTTTAGATGGACCACTGCAGCATTTTTTTTTTTGATCAGGACTGATGCTTGATTTGTTCAGCTGTGAGAAACATAAGTTACATTTCTAAAGAAAGCTTTTAAAAAGGAGATGAGGGCTGCTAGTAGAGATTTTCCTGTTGTTTGTTTAAAATGCAGGCACATTTTTGTATTTGCAAGGTATAGTGGCAGCTACTTACTGTATGTATAAGCATGCATCCAGCCTAAGAAATATTTCAAGTGGATTTTGAAATAGAATTTCACAATTAAAACTGGTAATTCCTAGTGTTTTGTTCTAATTTGGTATAACTATAAAAAATGGAGATTAGTCTATACTGTGCTTTGCTGCCAGTATAATATCTTTGTATTCTCACTAAATATTTTTAAGTTTTGTTGGCTTTATGGTTATTGCATATCAACAATTCAAAAGTAACCTAAAATGTGGACAAGAGTGCAAATACGGCAAGTAGATGGCAGGCCAATGCAATATTCAGTGTGTTCTATGCAGCTGCTGGCATTAGCCAAGGTTTATGCTACAATTTTTCATCTGGGAGAGATGAGAAAACACTTCAAACCACTACCAGAATAGATAGCACAGCAGCTAAATTGCAAAGCTTAGAAATTGACAGAATTGTAAATTATCACAGGAAATACTGTCAAAACTTAAACTTTCCAAGGTGTAAGACCAAAACCATACGCTTTGACTTACACAGATGAAAGTAAGGGTAGTGTACATAATTCATATGCACCACATCCATGAATAAGTATAGGACCTAGTCAGGAAGATGGCAAGTTTGAGAAAAGTGGCGGTTCTTCAACAGTGGGACACTTCTAGAGAATTTGCTGGGCAACATTATGTGCTTCAAATAAGTATTTTAGTTAATGCTAACTGAATTTTAGTAGGTGTTTAATAAAATTGCACCAAATGTAGTAACTTAGAGATTCCAGCAAAACAATATCAACATAGATGTTTCGATGTTTTATTTGTAAATCATTGACTGACTATTTCTTTGTTTCAGAATAGACAGAGACTGGGACCAATACAGAGTCCTGGGAGCAGATACCAAAACCAAGGACAGTTCTGTTATTGGATTATAAAAATGTTTGTGGTGGGGTTTTCTAGGGCTCCCATTTTGCCCAGAGAGGAATAGGAGTAGTGGAGGTGGAATGCTGAATACTTTGTAGTAGGTTTGTAGGAGCAGTCCAAGTTAGAATCATAAAATTATTAAGGTTGGAAAAAACCTCTAAGGTCACCTAGTCCAACCATCAAAGTTAACACCTACTCTCAAAAGGAAGCCATTAATCTTGAATCTTTGTAGATGCTATAACAGATACTGAATGTTCACTTGGTGAACTGAACTTGGCATGACATGCTAGGCAGTACTCAAGGGTCCAAGGTTTATTTACATAAAAAAGACAGTGCAGAGCAGATTTATGCCATGTTCAGGAAAGTTGCAAAGAGTTTACCTTTCTTCTTGACTTCCATAAAGGCAGGAAAGGAAGGCCACATCCAGAGTGTTTTAGCAAACCATGACTGGTTTTGTTGTCCTACAGGAAAAAAAAAAAAAAAAACCTGCCCTGATCATAGTATTTATTATGGAGAAATTGGAGTCTGTTCACAAGTGTTGCTTAAATTCATCATTGTAAATAATGGTGGAAACACTCAGGGATTCTGGTTTCATAAGAACCAAGATTTCATCAGTGTGCTAAATGGCTGCAAAAGCCAAAAAGACTCTGCAGCTGAAGGATGTCTGACAACTGCTGTAGAAATTAGGAAGTTCCAGATGTAGATTTCAGGATCAGAAGTCAGAAAAAATGGCCAAAAAAAAAATGCAATGACAATGAAGGACACTGATTCATATGAGGTTTACAGGGGATAGATTAGTTTAATTAATTCATACAAAGAAAATGGGGAATTATAAAGTAATTTACAGATATGTCAGTGCAGAAAGAAGTACTTAAGGAAGAAAGTGAGTAGTCACTTTCCTTATGTAATAGCAATGAAGTAGTGTGGTGCAGCATGTGAGTTTTCCAAGAAAAGGGTTCTTTGAGTTGGAAGGTTATTCTATTTTTATATTTAAAAATAGCGAGCTGGCTGATACATACTGATTGATGTTAATGAAAGTGACAAAGTTATATACCAATGCCAGTTTTTATTTAAGAAAATACAATAGATAACTGGATATAATCTAAGAGTTAAATGCAGTATAGTGAAACTTTCATATTAAATCATAGAATCATGGAATCAGAGTGGTTTGGGTTGGAAGGCACCTGAAAGATCATCTAGTTCCACCTCCCTTGCCATGGGCAGGGACACCTCCCACTAGACCAGGCTGCTCAGAGCCCCATCCAGCCTGGCCTTGAACACTTCCAGGGAGGGGGCATCCACGGCCTCTCTGGGCAACCTGTGCCAGTGTCGCACCACTCTCACAGGAAAGAATTTCTTCTTAGTATCTAGCCTAAATCTCCCCTCCTCCAGTTTGTAGCTATTACCCCTTGTCCTGTTGCTCCATGCCCTTCTAAAGAGTCCCTCCCCAGCTCTCCTGTAGGCCCCCTTCAGGTACTGGAAAGCCGCTATCAGGTCCCCCCAGAGCCGTCTCTTCTCCAGGATGAGCTCTCTCAGCCTGCCTTTGTAGGGAAGGTGCTCCAGCCCTCTGATCATCTTCGTGGCCCTCCTCTGAACCTGCTCCAACAGCTCAATGTCCTTCCTGTGTTGGGGGCCCCAGCACTGGACGCAGCACTCCAGGTGGGGTCTCACAAGAGCAGAGTAGAGGGGCAGAATCACCTCCTTTGCCCTGCTGGTCACGCTTCTCTTGATGCAGCCCAGCATGCAGTTGGCCTTCTGGGCTGCAAGCGCACATTGTTGGCTCAGGTTGAATTTTTCATCAACTGACACCCACAAATCCTTCTCTTCAGAACTGCTCTGAATCTAGCTTCTATGTAAATTTTAAGGATTGTGTAAGGGATGCGGTCTGGTATGTGTAACAACACTACACAGCAAGTAACACTGCTAAGAGCTGTGAGTAGTGTATGTATCAATGTGAATGTGGTCAGAAGCAGAATACCTGTTTTACAGCACTGCTCACTTTCACTTCTCAAATGACTGCCCCTACTACATGGCTAGAGAGTAATTTTCTGGAATAGAACTGAAAATGAGTGGCTGAAAGGAGAGAAATACATACATGTCTATGATAAAATCATAGAATCATATAGGTTGGAAAAGACCTTCAAGATGATCAAGTCCAACTGTCACCTAACACTGCCAGTCCACCAGTAAACCATGTCCCTAAGCACCACAGCCACACAGCTCTTAAATCCCTCCAGGGCTGGCAGCACCACCACCTCCCTGGCCAGCCTGTTCCAATGCTTGACCACCCTCTCCATGAGGAGATTCTTCCTGATATCCAATCAAAAACCTCTCGTGGTGCAACCTGAGGCCATTTCTTTATGTCCTATCTCTTGTCATCTGAGAAAAGAGCCTGACATCCACCTTGCTACAGCCTCCTTTCAGACAGTTGTAAGAAAGCTCCCCTCAGCAACCTTCAGGCTTAACAACCTCACTTCCCTCAGCTGCTCCTCATATGGCTTTGTTTTCTGGTACATTCACCAGCTTTGTTGCTCTTCTCTGGACATGTTCCAGCAACACCACTGCATGGAGTTATGACCCAAGTGGAGCACTCAGCCTTTAGCCTTGTTGAATGCTGTGCAGTTGGATGTGGCCCATCGATCCAGCCTATCCAGATCCTCTGCAGAGCCTTCCTGCCCAAATTCGTGTAGTCTGCAGACTTGCTAAGAGTGTACTTGATCTACTCATCAATATCATTGATAAAGATATTAAACAAAATGCTTTCTCATGAAATCTTATTTGAAAAATAAATTCAGATTTGCCAAAATAGGAAGAAAGTTACATGAGTTAAAAGTTTTCTGAGTAGCAGTGAATAGCAATGCTGTTGTTTTTATCATCATGTAGAGGTTTTAATGGTATTTACACTCATGGAGAGAGGAAAGAAGCTCATGAAAGCAGCCCATTACTGAAATACGATGTTGAAGTGGGAAGACTTTCAAATAAAGTGAGAATATAAAGAAGTAGAATAGCAACAATCATAAGTTAGGTAAGCACAAATCTCCCTAAAATGGTGGCAGGGAAAGAGGATTTGGGAAATCATGTTTTAAACCTTCATTAAAGAGGTAATTGGGATGCAGTGAGGGGGAAAAAGCCACTGCAGTTCTGGGGTGCATGACCAAATGCAGCATAGTAGGGAGTATAAATGTGAGCTCTCTTGCTCTGAAACCAGTAATTCTGCATGAAATACTGCATTAGTTTTGGGGTCAGCATGTAGCTAACACAGTGAAAGAGAAGAATACCAATGTGCTACTATATGAAAAATCAATACAGTAACTTCTGAAAGCCAAAACAAGGATCAAATATGGAAATTCTTGTGTAAATGCATTGGGGAGATAATTACTTAGAGTGATTTGGAGTGGCTATAGTGCAGAACAGTGAAAGAAGATAAAAAGCAACTGCTTTGTTTATTTCACAAAACAACAACAGGGGTGTGGGGACAAGAAATCTCTTGATGCTAAGATATGTAATATTCATTTCCCCAGGAGTTTTGAAGATGTTACTTGGAAACTTTAAACAGAACAAAAAGACTATAAAAATACATTGGAAAAGGTAAAAAAAACCTGCCTTGGTAAAGCAAGACTAAACTAACTGTACTCATTCTTCCACCTTTAGATTTTACAGTCATAATGTATCTGTGAATCAGGTGACTATTTGCTAGATGATGAGCTCCTGAGAGCACCGGGACTAGGTGCCACCTGTTTCTCCCTCCCCACTCCACATCCCCAGCTTCCCACCCTTACCTTTGGTTCATTTCCTAGTGCAGAACCACTCTGTGATCTTGCTACAAAGCTGAAGTAGTAACTGATTCCCAGCTACTCTGTTGACCCAGCAGAACTTGTGAGATCAGTTACTGAAGTGAAACATGAGGCTATTTATCCTCCCTGCCCCAGCCGAAATTAAAAACAGCTGCAGCACTTGCGTGCCGTGTTATGTGAGCTCTTGTCATGGTCCACACTGGGAGAGCACGTTTGTTCCAGTGCAGAGACAGAGAGTGACCTGAGCACGTATAAAATGCAATCGTTTTTTGCCTCAGGTATAAGGTAGCCATCGTCATATAAATTGTTATGTAAACCACAAGCTGCTTGTACAGCATTTGCATATGTTACATATATTTTTGTTCAGTGTGGGAGGTTTTACTTTCTAGGAAACGAGAACTTTTTTTAAATGTCTTGAATAATCTGTTGGAGCAACTGCATCTAAAATGCCCTCTAGCAATTACAGAAACGGAGTAAAGGCTGGAAATAGACCATAGGCCTTGCACTTTCCACGCGGAGAAGAAAATGCTTTTTTACATGTGTTTACTATTGCCACAGTCCCAATGTCTCATCATAATCATTTGGTAGCTTAGATTTCATAAAAACCATAAGCCCCACTGTAACATTTTGAAAGTGGTAAGTTGATGCAAGGTGATTAGATTTATTTGTTTTACAGCTCCTTGAAGTTGCAGATACTACTGTTTTTAAAATTATCTTTACAAAGCCAGAATGGAGTTGGAATTAATTCATACAAACAGATTATGACTTCTAGATTTGAGCTTTTGACCTTAAACAATTCAGCTGTTTTTCCTGCTAAACAAGTATAAATGTACAGAAACATAAACCCTTCAGCTGTGCAAGTTCACATCATAGATAAGAGTAGGGAAAATGCAGAAATTTCAGCCTGATGATGCTCTGAAATACAGCTGTGGAGCGGATTATGGAATGTACTACCATTTTGCTACCTGCTGGCACAGCACCTACCAGGAAGGGTGATGACAAAGCCCAGACTGGTACCATAAGCCAGCAATATGCACCTCGTACATGTGCACTGGCTGCATTCTGGCTGGAGGTACAAGCATTCATTCCTGACATTGGTCGCATCCATGCACTGTATGTGTCAGTTTTCAAAAGCCCTTTGTGTTATGGTTTGTTTTTATAAGGCTTTTTACTGACACATAGTAAGTGAAGGTCTCTGTTGATCAGGGCTATACAGGTAAGGAATAAAGTGGTGGAAGTGTACAAAACTGATCGGTGCCTCTGTTCCTGAGCAGCAGCATAGATACAGAGGAAGGAGTAATTACAGTAATAAAGAGAGCAAAGAGTTGCTTCTACAAGGACTGAAGAGTTTGCTTTCCCTTTGTGCCAGATATTTTTGTTTGCCAGGTTTTTGTTTGAACATACGAAAAACTCTTTCCTTTCAGTGCATGCAGATTTCTGTTTCCAGATCCAAGACCATTTGCGTTTAAAGTTTGGGCTCAGACTGTTGAAAGGCACAAACTATCTGCAGGGTGCAAATCTGAATGTGGAGTGCAACTGCCCAGGAGAACGGTGATACATCATCTCCAGGGTTTCTTGAGGTCTTATATTTTAACAGTGTCAGCCTTCCCACTCTGTTGCAAGCACAATTTACACCCCTTCGGTCTCCTGAGAGGAAAGAAAATAGAGGCGACAAAGATGTTCCCAGAGGAGTGACTAATCTTTACCCTTCAGGAGCGTTCAAGGATAGCCACCTCTACTGATCATTGCATAGTTGTTTTTGAAACCAGAAAAAAATAAATGCAAAGCAGTTAATTCCATTTCCCAAGTGTTCTGCAATGCACATCATTATCTATTCAGCTTCTCATAGTCATTACCAGATAGAAATTAGGTCTAGCGGTGAATGGTCAGTATGATGCTGTCAGCAGTACGCACTTCAATTTTAAATTTAAAATGGAGTCTGTTGTCTGCCTCTGTCAGCTATTAACTTTACTGTCATTGTCACAAAGCCATCAATCTCAGTCTGTCCCAAACCCATTTTCTGTGTAAAGTCAGCCCATCTTCCTCATTTCCTACACATGCAGATTTTAAATCATCTTGTAAGCCTTGTACTGCACCAAAGGTTTAAGGCTATAAGACTTGGCAGGCTGGCTTTTTTTCCCTTCTTTTTTTTTTTTTTTTTTTTTTTTCCTGGCGTACATTCAGTATCTACTACCAGATGACAGATCGCAGCTATTCTCTGGACTTGATCATGCCAGAAACAAACAGGACAATACAAAAGAAACCCTCTAAGATGATATAAAGAGGATGAAAGCCTTATTCCACCGAGGCTGGTAGCAAATGCCATAGAAATTAATTTCCAAGTAGTTGCNTTGAGTAGCGTCAAAGCATCTGAGATTATCAGAAATGCCCTAGTTAGCTGCTTTCTAATTTAACTTGAGGGAGTTTGTTACCAGAACATTTTAAACCTTTAAAAGTAAGAGTCTTCAATTCTGGATTTTGTCTCTCTTCCTGGCCTAACCATGTCTAAGAACATTGACTTTTATGGCCCATAAATTTCCTCAAACTTTTTAGAAGGGCAAATCTTAGGGAGCATATATATGATTGGAGAGATATGGCTTTGATGGATGGACTATTATAGGGATAAGGAATTAGCTGGGTGGCCATATCCATTACAGTCAATGGCTGAATGTCCAAATGGAAACCTGTAATAAGTGGTGTCCCTCAAGGGTCTGTACTGGGACCAATACTACTTAATATCTTAATTAATGACATTGATACAGGAATTGAGCGTACCCTCAGCAAGTCTGCAGAGGACACCAAGCTGACTGCTGCCACTGGAACACTAGAGGAGGCCAACCTGAGGGACCGTGACAGGTTTGAGAAGTGGGCCCATGTGAATGTCATGAAATTCAACAAGGCCAAGTGCAAGGTCCTGCACCTGGGTCAGGGCAATCCGCAGTATCAGTACAGACTGGGGATGAATGGATTGAGAGAAGCCCCACAGAGAAGGACTTGGGGCTACTGATGGATGAATATCTGTATACTTGAACTGGCAATGTGTGCTTGCAGCCCAGAAAGCCAACCGTATCCTGGGCTGCATCAAAAGAAGCGCTGCCATCAGGTCGAGGGAGCTAATTCTACCCCTCTGATCTCTTGAGACCCTGACTTTTTGTCTGGAAGGTGTGCTCTCGTATGCAAGTCTTTTTTTGTATACATAGAAGCCTCACTGCAAAAAGTGAAAAAACATTTATTGCATAAAAACTGGAAGATGACACAGANGCAGTATCAGTACAGACTGGGGATGAATGGATTGAGAGAAGCCCCACAGAGAAGGACTTGGGGCTACTGATGGATGAATATCTGTATACTTGAACTGGCAATGTGTGCTTGCAGCCCAGAAAGCCAACCGTATCCTGGGCTGCATCAAAAGAAGCGCTGCCATCAGGTCGAGGGAGCTAATTCTACCCCTCTGATCTCTTGAGACCCTGACTTTTTGTCTGGAAGGTGTGCTCTCGTATGCAAGTCTTTTTTTGTATACATAGAAGCCTCACTGCAAAAAGTGAAAAAACATTTATTGCATAAAAACTGGAAGATGACACAGAGTATGTACATCATTTAATTTTTTTTGGAAGAT
>VXAV01003654.1:183964-227389 GCA_013399715.1 Alectura lathami
ACCAAGCAAGTACTCCCCTTAGCTACTGCAGCAACAGCCAAAGGATAAAGAGAGAGATGGTGCTGTGTAAGGAGGCCCGCTGAAGGAAGGTGCGCTGGGTATTTGCACCTTCAAACTCTGCCTTCAGCTACAATGAAGTGCTTCACTGGTCAAGGAGCAGTTCAGCTGTGTTGGCCCTTAAATGTATGTTACTGCTCAGATGGCAGCAGGGGCTCTTCCTTCACTCTTTGGAACATCCATTACCCTTGCATTTGGTCCTGTAACACTCCTTCGATTGTGAGACTGAATTTCCAGTTACAGGCCTGGGCCCGAGACAGGGTTGCAACACCTTCTCACCAGATCTTTGCCAAATTGCCAGAAAATAATCCATTAGAGAAAATGCACTTCACACCCTCTTTTTCACACTTCCTGCATGTACTCATAACTGGTGCATAAAAACCAGAGTCCTATAACTCTTCTTCTCATACAAACATACCTGTATAACAACAGCTGCACACATAAAATCGCAAACCTAACTGTTATTCACATGTTGTACACTTGGAAAAAAAAACCTTTTTATTATTATTATTTTTTTTTCCCAATGGAAACAAGCATTCTTGGCTAAGCCCCTAGATCTGTGAAGCCTGACAGGACTCCATTAGCTGACTGAGATCCTCCACTAGTCCTTGAAAGGATGAGCCTGCAGTGCCACATGTCTTCTAGGTGTAAATAAGGGAAGAAGACAGCCAAGACCAATTATGAGAAGAGGCTCTATGGAAGGAGAACAAAAGTGTCCTGGACTTAGTCTCAGCCAGTCAGTTACGGATTGTGGAGTTCTCAGGAGACATAGATCTTCACACTGATTTTTTCTTGCATCTGAGAAGGGTCTCTGATTTGAAAAATGTGTCACTGCTCCATCTGTAAAACAAGAAGGATAATGCGCTTAGTTCTAGGCCTCTTATTAGTTGTTGAAGTCTACAAGTAGGATGACTGTGTAAGGCATGAAGAATGATGCTGTCTCCAGTGGCTTTTAAAAAATGAATTACAAATACAAGCCTGGAGCTCTTGAGTGGTCAGAATGTGATTTCACTGCATAGTTTTAGCAATGCTTGGGCTTGTCTGAATGGCAATGTTGTGTTGGGGCAGGGAGGGCTGTAAGAGCACCAGTCAACAGAGGAAGATTTTTGAAGTGTTTTGAGAAAGGATGTATAAAAACAGAGGTACATTCCTTACTGAATTGCATAACAGAGACGTTTCAGTTGTTGAGGATGGTGTGGGGCATGGAGGAGACAATAAAGGCATCACCGAGGTATGATATAATGGCTGAGCGGGAACGGGAGCAGAAAATACTGCAGCTGGTGCTATAGGTCAGAGCACTCTTCTGGGGAGCCTTGAAGGAAACCACAAGTAGCTTAAATTTAATGCAGGAGGCCAAAGGAAAATGATGGAAGAATTCAGAGGTGCCGCTGTTGAGGCAGATGATTTACTGAGGCCTTTGAAATAGGTTGCAAAGGAAAAAGACGAAAATGAAGAGGAGGTTCTAGTCGTCTTGAGAAAAAATGATCGGGACATGACCACAATTTTTGTTGTATGGCTGGCAAGTGTGAACCTTAGAGAAGCTGTACATGGTAAAGTGATGTAATTTAGTAAATGTCTGGATCTTGTCTCGGACAGGGAGAGACGAGTGTCAAGAGATTTAATTAATGTATAGGAGTCCTTGTGGGAGAAAGCTAAGTGTTGTTATGCTCAGAAGTTTCTCAAGGAATAGAAAGGAAAATGAAAGATAGTCACAGTTCCCCAATTTTAAACAGAAATTCAGCAAGAGGGGCAATCTGCTGTCCAAGCAATGAGTGTTTGGACCTATTGTCTCCCTGGGAGTAGAAAGCACTAGAAAGATCAATACCTTTCTTCTTGGGCCTCCAGGGGTTTTTTTCTGAACAACGTTTGAAAGCTCAATAAATCATTACAGAGAGGTAAAGTATAAATTCTATCTTGATCTCATATTGACTTTTTATAGACAAGCAACTCTTCCAAAAAATGTTTTCATATGTTCATTCATCTCCCTTTAGTGAATGCAGTGTGACAGTTTCTGAAGAGAACAAAATTATCATGTATTATTTTTGGATGTGAGCAATTTGTGGGTAATGTTACTCTGGCAAAATATTCTACCAAACTCCTACAACCAAAACTGCCAAATCAGGCAAGTTCATTGGATGAAATGTGAAGGAAAGAGGAGAAATTTTCACCTAACCCAAATAGTCTGGCATGTACTGCTACCCTAGAAATAAGACTGAAACTGGAGTAACTTAGCATGAGAAGACAAAGAATATTAATGTTCCAAAATGTCTGTATATGGATGCAAGGAGTATGGAAAATAAGCAGCAGACACTAGACACTAAACAGTAAAGTTTATGAACTAGTGGGCACAGCTGAGACAAGGTGGGCTGGCTGTTGTCGATGCTTTAGATGTCAATAAGAAGGATACTGCCTGCACAAACCAGGAGAGGTACGGTGACCTGATACAGCTGTGTTCTCTTACTGGTGTGGTGGACGTAATTGGTATAAAATGATGTTCTGTGCTGTCCTGGTTTCAGCTGTAACAGTGTTCATTTTCTTCACAATGTCTGATATGAAGCTATGTTTTGGTTTTAGGAGAACAACAATATTGATAACACACGGATGTTTTTGTTGTTGCTGAGCAGTGCTGTCCAGAGGACGTTTCAGTTTCTCAGCTTCTCATTAATGTCCTACCATAAAGGGGGCCAAGGGGGCACAAGTTGCTGGGAGGGGACAGAACCAGGGCAACTGACCTAACCTGGACGAAGGGATGTTCCATACCATGTGACATCATGTGAGAAGAACCTAAGAAATTATGGGGAGTGAGCCGGGGGGGGGGCTGCTGCTCAGGGGCTGGCTGGGCATTGGTTCTCAGATGGTGAGCAATTGTGCTGTGCATCACTTGTTTTGTAAATATACATACATATATATTATCATTATTACTGTTATTTGTCTCTTCCTTTTCTGTCTTAGTAAATAGTTATCTCAACCTGTGAGCTCTACTTTTTTTCTGATTCTCTCCCCCATCCCACTGGGAGGGGGGGAGTGACCGAAAGACTGTGTGGTACGTAGCTGCTTGCCAGGTTAAACCAGAACATGTTCTCTTGAAAAAGCTTAAAATCAGTGGATCAGAAAAAATAATGAACAAGAGGGATCCAGTGTGGCATTTTTGTTCACGAGCTTTCGGAAATTCCTAAAGTCCTGAACAAAATGAATGTAAATGTATTTGTGATAAAAGACAGTTTGAACATTTTGTTAAATGCACCCTCACAATTCCTTAGTGGCGCTGCAGAACAGTGGCTGCTCTGTTTGAATGTTGAGTGCATTCTCATGAAGTTTCCTAATTCCAATAATTAGTACCAGCCATGGCATGGGCCACCCACTTCTCTTTCCCACTTTGATGTCATCTGCTCAAGGAAAGAATGTAAACAGAAGCTGGACTGAAAATGCAAACACTTCTTGAGGACTTTGGCCTCAGTATTGTAGCCCTGAGTCCCTGTTTTAAGGTTGACCATCTCAAACATAGAAGAAAGAAATATCCTTGAAATGTGAAACCATAAAGAAGACATTTTAGTCAGCCCTTAGGCATAGATTGTTTTACCATTAAAGGTTTACACTTTTCTTTTGCACACTGAGTGTGTTGATCATGAAAATCCTATATCCATTAACTGAATTCCTGTGCTCTGAGCATGCAGACAGCTGAGTTTGGATGAAGCAGGCTCAGCTTTCCCTAGGGATCCTGGTGGAGACTGAGGCGATACACTAGAGTATGTATTGCGTGTTGTCCCCAAAGGCGTTTTGTGACCCACACCATGCCACTGGATAGGTTGCATGTTCCTTGTTGGAGAAGCCTATGGGCAGGTAGGCACAGCCTAAGCCTTGTTTCTGAAACACTATGGGGAAAAAGAGACATGAACTGAGAATATCTGCAAGGGTATTCTCACATGCCTCTGAATTGGCAGCTTTTGGTGTACAAAGTCCTGGTCTGGACTGGGCAGTGATGGGACTGGAAATGCTATCTCCTGGTGTATGCTCTGGTCTGCAGTCTGCCTATCTGGTCTCTTTTCCTCTTCAAGATTTTGGTTTCATCTCTGGATTGCTGTGAGGCACAAGGGGAAATGAAGCCATCATGTTTGAGTACAACTGGACAGGGACAAACAGAGAGAACCTCACAGTCTGCTTAACCATGAGTGAGAGTTACCAAAGGCAGGCGCAGCCTCCTTGCCTGCATTGCTTCTGCCCTCAGGACGGAAGAACGCTGCTTGCGGCCAACAGAATGCTTTATACCCAAGACATTGCTGCAGCCCTTTTCCAGCATTTTTTTCTAGCACCCACTTATAACCAAGTGCTGTCTGGATGAAACCATATGTGCAGCTGGTACTTCAGCTCTCCAATCCCATGCATGTCCTGCTTTCTGCTGTCATGGGTCTCACTGCAGCCTGTGCCAGCTGTGCTGGCTGCCTCCCCATGACTGTTGAAAGCTAATGCCCTATTCCTGTCTGCACAGAACTGCACCTGTTGAGTCTTCTTCCCAGGCTCATTTAGATTATCTTAAATGTTTTAGAGCAGTAGGTATGTCCTCACATCGATCAGTCAGAAGATGGGGAATGCTTGTTTAACTAAGCTACCCCTAATCCTTTAATGGGAAGCTTTTATCTAGCAGAACTGGCGAGTGAAATACACAGGATGAAGGCTTGTTAGCAGAAAATACTGCACTATTGCGTTTTCTTTGGCAACCCCACAGCAGACTGCAAGGCTTTATAGACATGCATGTGTCAAAGCAAGCCATGCTGCTCTGCTGAATGCAGCCTGCTGGGAGTCGGGAAGGAGAGAAATTGGAGATAGGCCTGGGATGGGATATTGCAATCTGCAACTGCCCCACGTGGATTTTTAAATCAGCACTTTTCAATATAAAAACAGTGTGGGACTGTCAACACTAAATATGTCAGTCACAGGTAGAAACTGCCTGGTGTCCTGCAATTCTTATTTGCATGAAATAAAAAATAGTAGGAGGAAATCTGCCCGCAGCAGACTTCCAATTTACGTCAGCCTGCCAAATTCTTCAGTGACAGAAAGCCACTGTGTGAACACTTAGTCATCCCCTTCATTTAACATCCAGTGGGTGTAATGTTTGGCAGCCTAGGCCTCTGAAGAGACAGCCCTGGCGTCTCATTTTAGCACATTATCCCATTATATTGCATGCAGTAGTACCCTAGTGGAAGGAAAGCGATGAAAACCTGTAGCTGCGCAAAGGGCAGGAAGTCAATGCTGGCCTGTCTGGGGCCACCTCAGTGCCTGTAATTAAAAATTAACAGAGGGTCACCAAAGGAGCATGTCAGGCAAGGGGAGCACTGACACTGCCTGGGCAGACCAGAGGGGGACAAATGTTCAGTCCCCGGGGCCAAGGCCCTCCTCAGGGACATTGGCTGGGCTGCGCCATTGCCCACAATTGGCCTGACCGGTGAGACCAGTGGCTGCCCCAGTGACTGAGCTGGGGGATTCTGCAAATATCCTCAGGCTGGATTTAGATGTCATTTTACACACGAAAACCCATTCAAAATTTAATCCTACCAGGAGCAAAAGGCAGGTTTTCAAAGATATCTGGATGGATGCATGATGCCAAGTGCAAGTTCAGAAAATACTGTAGTATGACGGGAGACACTTGCCAAATCTGCCAAATCTGGGGAAAGCCACAGATTTGTCCCACTGGTATTACGGAGGGCTCCTCCAAGAAGGTAGCGAGGCCAATAGCCCAGCTGAAGCTCTATACCAGTGCACATAGCATGGGAAATAAACAGGAGGAGTTGGAAACCGTTGGGCCATTAGGATGGTATGACCTAATTGCTATCACAGAAACACAGCGGGACGAATCTCATGACTGGAGTACTGTGACTGAGGGCTACAGGCTTTTCAGAAGGAATAGATGGGGCAGGGCAGGAGGGGGAGTTGTCCTCTGTGTTAGGAAATGGATAGATTGTGAAGAGCTGTGTCTGAGAAACAGCCATGACCAGGTTGAGAGCTGATGGGGGTTACAATCAAGGATTGGTCCAGTAAAGGACATCTAGTGGTTGGGATCTATTACAGGCCACCTGATCAGGGAACAAGCTGTTGACGAGGCCTTCTTCAGCTGCAAGAAGTGTTGCACTCATAGGCTCTTCTCCTGGTGGGGGATTTCAACAACACGGATATCTTCCGGGATAGCAACACTCACTGGGATGGCAGCTCTTTAAGGACACCCTTCTTAGAGAGCAAGAGCTCTCCATCTCCCAGCAGAAGAAATTGAGCACAGGAGGTGGGCGACCAGCATGGCTGAGCAAGGACCTGCAGCTTAAACTGAAAGAAAAGAGGGAAATGTACAAGAAGTGGAAGGAGGATTGTGTAGTCTGCGAAGAACACAGGGGTGTTGTCCGGATATGTAGAGATACGATCAGGAAAGCCAAGGCACAGATGGAGCTGAACTTGGCAAGGGATGTGAAAAATAAGAAGGGGTTCTATAGGTACATAGGCAGGAAGAGACAGGACAAGGAGAGTGTTCCTCCTTTGATAAATGAGGAAGGAGAACTGGCTTCCTCAGACATGGAAAAAGCTGAGGTACTCAGTAAGTGCTTTGCCACAGTCTTCACTGGTGGTCAGGCTTCCCATGTCTGTCAGGACCCTGAACATCTTGGTGAGGGTGAGAGGAGTGGATTCCCTCCCAGTGTAACAACGGAACAAGTCCAAGACCACCTAATGTCACTGATGTTAGGAACAAATTCTTCCCTGAGAGAGTGGTGAGGCGCTGGAACAGCGGGCCCAGAGAAGTTGTGGATGCCCCATCCCTGGATGTGTTCAAGGCCAGACTGGATGGGTTCCTGGACAGTTTGATCTTGTTCGCTGGATAAAGAACTGGCGGGATGGTCTCAGCCAAAGGGTTGTTGTCAATGGTTCTACATCCAGGTGGAGGCCGGTCACGAGCAGTGTCCCCCAGGGGTCCGTCTTGGGACCGGTGCTCTTCGACAACTTTATTGACGACTTAGACTGTGGGATCGAGTGCACCCTCAGCAAATACGCTGATGACACCAAGCTGAGTGGTGCAGTTGATAGCCCTGAAGGAAGGGATGCCATCCAGAGGGACCTGGACACGCTGGAAAAGTGGGCCCACGAGAACCTGATGAGGTTCAACAAGGCCAAGTGCAAGGTGTTGCACTTGGGTCGGGGCAATCCCAGGTCTGTGTACAGACTGGGAGAAGAACTCCTTGAGAGCAGCCCTGCAGAGAAGGACTTGGGCGTTGTGATTGATGAAAAGCTGGCCATGAGCCGGCAGTGCACTCTCGCAGCCAGGAAGGCCAATGGCATCCTGGGCTGCATCAAGAGAGGGGTGGCCAGCAGGGAGAGGGAGGTGATCGTCCCCCTCTACTCTGCCCTTGTGAGACCTCACCTGGAGTCCTGTGTCCAGGCCTGGGTCCCCCAGTACAGAAAGGATGTGGAGCTGTTGGAGCAGGTGTAGAGGAGGACCACCAAAATGATCAGAGGGCTGGAGCACCTCTGCTATGAGGAGAGGTTGAGGGAGTTGGGATTGTTCAGCTTGGAAAAGAGAAGGCTCTGGGGAGACCTCATTGCGGCCTTCCAATACTTGAAAGGAGCTTACAAGTGGGAGGTGGACCGACTTTTCCCACAGGTGGATAATGGTGGGACAAGGGGGAATGGGCTAAAACTGAAAGAGAGGAGGTTTAGGCTGGACATCAGGAAGAAATTCTTCAATTTGAAGTCCAAGACCACCTAATGTCACTGACATTAGGAGGAAATTCTTCACTGAGAGAGTGGTGAGGCGCTGGAACAGGCTGCCCAGAGAAGTTGTGGCTGCCCCATCCCTGGCTGTGTTCAAGGCCAGGCTGGATGGGTTCCTGGGCAGTTTGATCTAGTGAGCTAGTGGCTGGCAGCCCTGTCCACAGCAGGAGTTGTTGGAACTAGATGATCTTTGAGGTCCCTTCCAACCCAAGCCATGATTCTACGATTCTGTGATTCTATGAGGTGACCAAATATCTCAGAGATCATCCACCAGAGATTAGTAGAGAACAGATAGCAAAGAATCAATGGCATCAATAGCTTATGAAAGAGATGAGACCAACTTTTTACAGACTGACAGTGATAGGACACAGGGGAATGGTTTTAAACTAGAAGTGGGGAAGCTTAGGTCAAATGTTAGGAAGAGATTCTTTACTCAGAGTGTGGTGAGACACTGGCACAGGCTGCCCAGAGAGGTTGTGGATGCCTCACCCCTGGAGGTGCTCAAGGCCAGGCTGGATGGAGCCTTGGGTAACCTGATACCGTGGGTGGCAACACTGCCCATGGCAAGCGAGTTGGAACTAGATGATCTTTAAGGTCCTTTCCAAACCAAGCTAGTGGTTGGCAACACTGTCCACTGCAGGGGGTTGGAACTAGGTGGTCTTTGAGATCCCTTCTAACCCAAGCCATTCTATGGTTCTATGATTCTATGATTCTATGATTCTATGATTCTGTGGTTATTCTTTTTTTAAGAAACCCTATGAATTGCATTTACATCTACAGGTGCTAAATAACTATCTGGGACCTTGGATGCTTAATTTCTGTGGAATTTAAAACCCAAGGACCAGATAGATCCTCAAGGGCACCAATCTTTCAATGATATTCAGGAATCTTGCAAGTAAGAGCAAGTTTAATACACCTACAAGTAAGGCAGCACAACAGCTAATTTTTAGACTTCCCTGGTGCAGAACACAAAATAATAATGGGCATATAGAGATTACAGCTAGTCCAGTAACTTAAGCACACACAGAAGCATTCTGTCACAGGGGCTGGCTGGCATTGGGTGACCTGTGTTGACACTTTCAGAGGTGGGTGCCACAAGCAGACTGCCTGCTTAGAGGGCCCTGGCTCAATCCTGCTCCCAGACCTTGACTGGATGCTTTTTGGCAGACCAAGAGGTGGCACAGGCCAAAGAATTTTCCAGGAACCTTTCAGACAATTTAAAAATGCTTGGGACTGAATTTCAATTTTCCTAGAAGCTCCTTGGCACATCATAGCTGAGCAATGCAGACACACTCATGAGTGCTATACAGCGTTCAGGGGTGAACAGCAGTAGCAGGGGAGACGTGCTTCACCTTCACCAAGTGCCCTGGCCACCAGGCTGCAGCAGTGTGCTAGCTCATGCACCCTTCTCCTAGTCCCAGAAATCATCTCGAAAATTTTTGTGTGTACAACAGCTTTCTCTTTATTTCTTTCAACCTTGGGCAACTCTCTGCTTTGCTGGCCAGCCCCAGTCTGTCTCAGACCTTTATCTACCTCCAGGCAATTTACAGAGAACCTGAACAGCACAGGGTGTGCGGCAGAAAATCCTGTGAGAGCTTCACTCTACTAATAGTGAAATCCCTCACTTGTGTTTTGTGCCCTTTAAAAATAGGAATTAGGTGCTTAAAGTGTTATCCTGAGGAAAACTGGAGGGAGCTGCTGTAGTGGCTTTGAAGCTTTGTGACAGGCTGTGATGACATGAACATCCCTTAAATTCCATGAATGCTGAGGGCAAGGAGGTGGATATTCTTATTTACAGCTAGTCTGTGACCTGATCCTGATAAAGTATGCTTGTTAATAGACCTGGTATGAGTGGGATTACCCTCATTACCCCCAAAAATAGTGAGCCCACAGGGCAGAATAAATATTGGCAGGATCAGGTAGCAGATGAGTCATCATTTCCAAACACAAAAAGACAGAGAGCCAGTAAATAAATGCGCTAGTTAAATTGACTACCACACATAAACTCTGTGTAATTTTAAAACAACCTTGGGATAGCCAATGCCAACTCTGGCCTAACGCAAGCCTCTCCAGCTAATGCTGACCTGCAGCAGCCCCTCTGGGGACCGCTTCTCACTGGTCGCCCAGGCTGTGGCCATGCGTGGGTGGATGGACCCATGAGTCCTGTGAGGTGAGCATGGAGAGGTAACATCTTCTCTGTTCTGCTCCCTCTGCACCCTGCTTGAAGTCCAGAGGGTCACAAGAAATGGATTAGAGGGGAATTGTGTTCATGAGGTCTGTGGCATAAGCATAACACTATGATATTCCCCCGCATGGGTGTTTCCAATAACTTTCCAGAACCAGTATAAAATCATAAGCATTAAATTAATAAAATAATGTGTAAGTTGGAAACTCTTTCCTGAGGGTTTAAAACATTTTAAAAAACCCACAACACTAAATTTAAGTAGGTGGACATCTGAGTAAACGGATGCTAACAGTGTGAGGACAAAGCAGAGCAGTGCCAGGTGCCTTGCCAACGCAGAGCTGTTCTCTGTAGCAGCCTCCGGGTGTTTTTTCACACATCTCTCAAAGGACCAAGCAACAAGGCTCTGCTAAGATCACGCCACAGTCAATTAGATCTCACCTGTGGGAAAGTCTCACCTACATTCAGTCCACATTTTTCTCATTAGATTTTGTCCTGCTGCTCTTTGCTGGTCTCATCAGTGGCATCCTTCATGGCAGAGCCCTGACCACATCAGCAGTGTCCTTGAAGGCCTGACCAGTGCCTGCTGGATCAGTGGGAGCCTTCCCAGTTAGCACAGTGTGTGCTCCAGCCTGGGCACCCTGGGCCTGCCCTCTGTCCTGAGTCCTTTTGTCACGGGAGATTGGAGTCCTTGTCCTCCAGCAGGAAGCTGGTGTGTTTGTCTAGGGACTTCTGATTTGGGGTCATCCTGAGCAACAGAGAGGGCCTATTCTTCATCAGGGCTGAGACTGTTGATATATATAATGTGCTCATTGTCTGTGAAAGTCAGACAAATGCATAGGATATACACAGATGGTGTTCGGTACTGGAGAAAATAGAGCTGTTGAGGGAGTTTTGACAAATATGCCATCACTGCATATGGATGCTGTGCCTTTCAAATGAGAGAGCTGTGTGTTTTGTGTGGACTTTTTTTGCATGAGGTGTCAGCTTCAAAACTTTAATGAAGCAATTTTTTTATGTGTCTTTTCCCCTCAGCACTGGATTGTCCACAAGACACATTTTTTCTCATTGTATTTCCTTCTTAGAAGAAAACTGTGAAGCTGACAATGACACTTGAGATCTCTTCAGTTCTAACCTTATTTTGGCAGTATTGTAAATGAATTACGGGACCAATTTAGGCTGTACCGTTAGCCAGTGGTCCTATTTTCACTGTGATTTTGATACTGTCTCTAGTATCCACTTCAAAGCTCTTTATGGGCTTGTTGCCATGCAGTTTGACGGTGAGCATTCCCATTGAAATCCATACAAGTCTAGCACATGGGCAATTTCACAGCATGGAAATGATGTTTCCAAAAATGTGTAGTGTTGATATCTTTTCTTTGGGCATGGGGCCCACTCTGTGCCTTCTGAGCTGAGAAACACTCCAGTTGTAGCAGTGCATTTGTGGAATTTATTTAAAGAACCAATTCCCAGCTGCTACTAACTTAATAGCTCCACTGATTTCTGTTTCCACCTGATAAAATTACAGCTCATTTGTTTGTTTGTTGGTTTCGTTTAAGGTTTGAATGGTGCTGATGATCCTACAAGATACATTTCTTTCTGCATCTTCTGTCGAGACATAGGTGCTGAGTTAGTTTGAGTAGTGATGTGGGAACTCTTCATCTTAAAGGAACTGTTTGGTGAAATCACGACACATGCAAAGAGAGAAGGGTGCAGGTCTTCAGTGGAACTCCATTTCAGAGCCCCTGATCAACTGTCCTGCAATTCTCTAACCAGTGCCACAGAAGGGCTGATAAAATAATGAGTGT
The DNA here is from genome assembly GCA_013399715.1 of Alectura lathami. Classification (NCBI taxonomy): domain Eukaryota; kingdom Metazoa; phylum Chordata; class Aves; order Galliformes; family Megapodiidae; genus Alectura; species Alectura lathami. The sequence goes on from VXAV01003654.1 coordinate 195,758, forward strand.
TTTGATCTGGGAGTAAAACTCTGCCAACGGAGCTCAGCTCTGGGGATAGTCACAGCTCTCAATTTTTCCTGACCATTTAGCAGGACGAAACACACCAGAGCAAATCAAGTGCAAAATGTTGCTGATGTTGTTCTGTAGAGCCATTCCATATAGGGTTCCCCTCCACACGGTTTGACTTCAGCTGTCTAGGGGCACAGCAGGCAAGGCAGTGGAGAATCAGACTGTGTCATTTTAATATGGAGTTTTAGCTGTGTTTCATTTCAGTAATGTTTCACAGGAGGCTTCTATGACTGACAAGCACCATATACATAAAATATATTATCATTTCAAAAGCATAACCTGTAGGTTGCTCTCTTGTGCTGACTACAACATTTGCTGCTACTGTTCCTCCTCAGCCATAAATACCATTAATCAGTGAAGCTGCTGGACACAGTGGTTTTAAAACCATTCTATAAACTAAGCATGTAAAAGAGGTATATAAAACATAAGGTAGAGTACATATATGTATTTACATATGTATATATATATGTTAGTTACTCACTCACTGTCACATATTCACATGGTACAAAGCATAAGTTTTTTTCTTCTCAATCATATACTTTTAGCAAATGTAAAAAAAAAAAAAAAAATCACCAGTAAAAAGAAATCAAGTGATTCAGTTGCCCACATACTATGAACTGTGATATGCCCTGGTTGTCAGTAGGTGTCATGCAACACCACAGTTTTTAAACACCTGGCTTTCATGGAAATAAAATATCCCTTGAACAGCATACTCATCTCCAAACGGGTTTTGTTATTTGATTTTTGGTTTTATGTTTTTTTTTTATTATTATTATTTTTAAGCCACAACTGTTTCATTTTGATGCTGAGGAAGTGTAATGTGAGCATCCACTAATGAGGAACTGCAACTAAATGCATGTATATTTGGTTACATATTTGGTGGTGTTTAGAAAGGCAGTAGTGGGCAACACAGCAGACAAGCAACAAGCTCTCACTGGAGAGTCCAAGCACAAAGGCACCAAGCGTAATACCTGCTCACCTATGTATTACCTTTTTTTTCCCCTCTTCTCCCTGTGCCGCCAAAAATCCAATTAAAAATTCTTTTGTTTCTGTCATGCTGCAAATGCAACTCAATAATGTCCTCACATAGATCAGCCAGCTCAAGCTTTATCTAATCCAATCAATACAATGACCATGCTGTGCTCCCTGTTTCAGTTTAAAATTGAGGATGATAGCCTGACACAAGTAAATCCCAGTCCACTGCTGATAAGATCTTAGAGTATCAGTGCATTTGGTTGCTGTTTTCACAGCTCAGTCATATGCACATTGAACCCGCAAATGTAGCCATGAAGCTAAACAAAATAATGGTTTAATTTTACAGAATTTAGGCTGATGTCAGCCCTCAAAGTCTGTTGGATGCCCTGGCCACAAGTTATGAGAGTGTCTGGGTGACCATTAGGAAGAAGGAGGGCGCAGTCTCATGCCTGGCATGACATGTGGGTCAGACATGACAGACCACAGCAGTTTATGTTTCCATGCCCCAAAACCCACATCCACCCATAGTTCAAAGAAGTTTGGACTGCCCTAAGACAGAGCATTAGAAGTGGTGGTTGAGTTCAGCCAGGTCTTTGTATTCTGGTTCTGTCTTGCTAATTCCTGATAACACTGTGAATGTCTATTGGTCAGGCAGAAGTTTTTTGTATTTGCTCCTGCAATTGAAATCTCATTCGACTTGCTGGCATGAAGCCATCACCAGTTTTTGATATGAAGAGGATGATTTGTCTTTTCTGTATCTATAAAGAAGGCAATTATTGCAACTCATTTTTTAAAAAAACAGCTTTCATGCCAAAACAGCTGGGAGAAGCAAGTCTGAATTTGTCAGACAGATAGCCCTCATTGCAGAGAAGTGTCTTGGAGTGTTCCGGTTAAAATTGGTTTTGATTTGCCAGAGTTAAGAGCTGTTGAGAACTGCACATGCAGTAAATGTTTTAACACTGATACTGCTGAGCTGGGAGCTTGCAGGGGTTCGCTACTGTCGTTACTGTGGTCTGAATGAGTTCGCTGAGGCATGGGATGCTGGGGGCCCTGGGGTCTGTTAGCCAAAGGAGCTGGGTGGTGGGGCCGCAAACATGTAGTCAAGTGGAGCTAAAACCCATCTTGTGGTTGGCTCACAGTCCCTGATGACGCTGTGATGAGCTGAAGGAATTTTGGAGTGTATGGGTGAGTGGAAACTGAGAATGAAACTTGACCTGGCTGAGTTCTGTCTGCCCCATAGTTTGGACAGGCTTAAGTGTCATCTCAGAAAAAAGTTCAGCATGACTACTCAAAACTCCCGGTTTAGTCTGTATTCACCAGAGAAGCTAACCTAATCCTCCATTTCGAAATGAATACTGTGCAAGAACTACAATCCTGATTTTTACACACAGTTACACAAGGTATCTTGTGTTTACTCAAAGCCAGGTGCCTAAATTCTGTCCGGAGAGAGCAAAAGTGACAAAGCCCCCACAGGGATGTGCCCTCTCAGACCTCCACTAAACACACCCTAAGTCAGAGTGATTTTTTTCCTCCTGTGTGAAGTTGCACTCGCCTGGGGAAGTGCTGTGGTGGTGTTACCAGTAAGGCAGCAAAGTGCTCTGACAGCATATTGATTTTGCACAACGTCAGACACTTCATGGAAAGAGAGATTTGCTGTGTGATTGATAGACAGATGGGCAGGTAGCTGTGTAATCAGAGAAAATGGAGTCTACTAGCAGCATCTTATTTATGGTCATTTACTGTGCAAACACTGAGCACCCAAGAAGGACTGTTATTTTCTTTTTTAAAGCTCTTGGAACAGATTCCCAGTACTATTATGCAGTACTGCAGTTACAGAACTACTGTACTAAGTAACCTGGCCTGATGTTTTGTTAACTGGTGTGTATTACTAACAGTATATTTATTGATCTAGTGCCTGACGGCAGCCAACTCTTGACTCTAGTCAGAACCTCTGCGGTAGCTGCAAACTGTGCAATGCTGTGGCTGTGCACCACCGACACAAAATCACCAGCTTCCCCAAAGTGCATATAACCTCTAAATTATGTCATTCTTTCTGTGTCCTGTATGTGGGCATGGCTATCCATGGTCTGCTGCCTGGTGGTGAGGAAGGAGAAGACATGGATGGTGGTAGCGTAGTTGTCTGTAAGCTTGTCAATGAGATCCGTAATTGGTAAAAAGACGCATATAGGGAGCATTCATACTGCTGGAATACACAGAGGTGCAGAGGGGTGTCTGTGTATGTGTGAGAAAGACAGAACTTCCTTCATGTTATGTGTTCAAACATACGTTTCGTGGGTACACAATTTCCAGACACATTGCAAGGCAGCAGAAAGAGAAGGGTGGATATGAATTTACAGAGACAGCCAGTTCTCTGAGAAAGGACAAACATGCTGTATGTAAATACAGAAAATAGCACAGAGCAGCAGAACTAATGGAGGCTGTTTTCCTATGAATTTGTGTCCTGTCTTGACTATACGTTGCACAAAAATGTGTGGGCTCCAAATAATTATTTACCACTGTGTCCCTCTTTCATAACAGTTTTCTAGCATCTAAGAAAGGGTTAGACAAACCTGGTGCTGCAGCCTTTCCTTCAGTGGAGGTGATAGCACAGCTCTTTCTCCTACTTGGCTGCTATTTTCATTAAAATTCTAGGGATTCAGTATCTCTGCGATTGCCATCCCCATGTCAAATATGGTTGAAATTAGTCAAGAGGTTCAAAATTTACAAGTAACACATACACACATACACATGCACACATGTGCAGCATGTGCTTGCAGAAGCATAGCCTCATAGGAAGCCAAATGAAGAAGAGTACATAAAAATCTTTCTGATCTCTAAGTTGTGCATTCCCATGGTAAAGCAAAACAGAAGAATGTAGTTTATTAAAATATTTGTCAGTATGCTATTAATTTACAATCTTGTTCTTTCTATGTGAGAAATAAAAGGCACCCCTGTCAAGAGTTGAACAAGAGGCAAACGTGTAACTGTTCATAGATATTAAGGCCTGAGGACAGCTGTGGACTGAGGATAGCTGAGGACCCATGTCCTATATAGCTCATGCCAGTCTGTGTACAGGCAAGGTAGTTCCTACACGCATAAGGCAAAATCAGTGCTATCAGATAAGAATTTGTTAAGATGTACCTGAAGTCCCATATCCAATTCTTCTCCTATGTGGTAAGGAAGAATTCAACCCGGAACGGGGCTGAGCAGGCCCAGTGAGATGTTCAGGGATTTTAGCATTAATTTTCTGAGGGAAGACTAGAACAGGTTGACTTGTTCAGCTTAGCAGAATGGAGACTGAGAAAGAATATGGATGTTCTCTATAAAAATTTCAGAAAGGCAAGCATAAGCAACAGAGAATTGCTAGCTAAATGTAGACTATTGCTAGCATAAAAACATGTCTGTTAGATAATCTTCTAAAATTAGACCAAAAGTTGACAGAAGCTACCTAGTGAGCTGAGGAGTTCATTTCTGGACCTGCATTTTAACAGAAGTAGAAGAAAATAACAAACTTATTTTAAGATGTAGCTTAATGAAGCATCACCAGGAGGGTGTCTGGCGCAACAGTATGTGACTAGCAGAACTTGGACTCTACAGTCCAAGGCGTCCTTTATCCCCATGAAGTTCTAAAGAACTTCATTCAGCAGTCAAGAGTCCATAATTTGGGGCTGAGCTTGTCAGTATGTTGGAAAAGTAATGTGCCATAGGGTAGGTCTGCAGTACAAAACCACATTCATCACTGAAGGTAGATGGGGATCTACCCAGTAACAAAGGGGAACTTAGGCCCTTTCCCCTGTACGCCACACCGGGTCATACAGTATGCCAACCTCCAGGTGATGTGGTTGCATCCCCATCACTGCCCTGACTTTCGCTGCCACTATGTCACCCCCTGCTTAAAGGCTAGCTCATTAGCAGGAAGCACTGCACTCCACCTCATTCCATTACTTTATCATTTTCCTTGTTCATGCCCTATTTACTGGGCTTTAAAACGTGTATAGCCTACAAGTGGCAGAAAGAACTTGACTGAAGATATAATTAACAGAATTCTGTACAACAGAGATGTAGAAACTGTGGAGGACGTTAGCCATATGACAATGCTGTTGGACACATAATTGAATGTCACTAAGCCACCCAACAGCATTCCATGTTAAGTGGATTTGATTTCTTTTTTTCCTGGTTGCAGATGAACAGATTGGTGGGAGTCTGAGGGGAAGAAATCAGAGAGAATTATGTTCTGACTTGCATCCAAGATGCTGAGCCTCACCTTCAACCAGCACTCCAGGCTGAGATTGTTTATCCCAATGTGTAGGTGTAGAAGAAATCTCATTCCTAATGTGGCACATAGGTACTGGTGCCTGCTGTATTTCAGTCTCTCTTTATGCTTATTGGTAGCATAAATCTCTTTTCTTACAATGCAGAATATCTCTTGGAGGCAGGAACTCATTGACCACATGCTGCAGCAGTAGGAGAGGCATGCCAACTAATTACTAGCACTCTGCAGCACTTACATCAACATTTGCTGTTACAAGTAATAATAATGAACCATAGCATGGATCAGATTACACAACCAATATCTTCCTTCCTACTTTCGGTTTTTACTCTTTTGTTTTTCTTTCCAGTTTCCACATTTGCACCCTGATCACCTCCCTCATCCCTAAACAACGAACATATGCAGGCTCCAGATCTGATAACATTTCCATGTTTGCATAAAGGAAAACTATATCTGGAAATTCATCTGATGAGACACAGATTTCCCTTGAACCAATCTCAATTATTTCAAAAGATGTACTTGAGTTAATGTTCCACAAGGTATAGCAGACCTGTCTACAACAGCATGGGCTGATGGTGTAGAGTAATTTTCATATATAAAGTGAGCAAGAAGCTTTTGTAGATCATAGGCAGAGAAGACTGATTGTATGCACTTCTATTTCCAAGGTGTTACTCATCTTCATTCAGACCAAAATGACACCACAGGAACTGGTGCTGCACTCAGTTACCAGGGTAAACCAGTGAGGTCCGCTGAAATGAATGGAGATCCAATGCTTTAAAACATGGAAATGTGAGGAGAATGGAGGCTTTATATGGTTAGTTCTTTGTGGTGATCTGCTTTACATCTCTTACATCTTTGCAGGTTCCTTGCAGGCAGGTAAGACCAACGAAGGCTGGATGAACTGCAGAAATCTGTGGTGGGTGCTTCAGAACCCCATGCCAGCCCCCACTGTCCTTGCAATAGATATTTTCCGCAGACATTTTGTAGATTATTCCACACTGACTGATGTCTGCGGTCTGAGAGCCATTGCCACAATGAATGTTCCCATCACTGGTCACCTTTCCATCCATGTGACCTTGGAGAAGTCAGTTTCTGCAGCATACCAATGTGAGCAGTTGCCAACCCATCTGAGGCAAGGCCCAGCCAGCGCCAGCTCAAGAGCTTGCTAGCTCTTCCTGCAGTAAAGATGTTAAACATAATGACAGAAAGCCCAGCTCACATCACCTTCTCATGCTGGACTAATCCAGGGGTGACTCCCAATGGATGCCTTAATCCATGCTCTGGATCCTTCCTCACTAGAACGGTACTTCCTCATGGCTTTTCTACCAAGCATAACAAATCACCTCCTTCTTCATCCACAGGCCCACGTAGTCCTCCCGTTGCCCAGGCACCATGTGCTGGCAGCCTCCATGCTTCCAGAGGCTCTCAGCAGCACCTCTTTGGCTATAGGACAACTCCATGGCGTCCACTCACCTGCCAGTGCATGAAACGAAGCGAAGCACACCGCATGAAGCATACGAAGCCAAAAGTTTAACTGCTTTATTTTCTAGTCTCGTACATTTTCTTTCTCTGTAGCTTTGATTAATACTTCAAAAAACGCTACCACTACTGAAATAATTGCCAGCATCTTGACTAGCAACTTGAGTTTTCAAGCTTAAGAAACTAATGTCGGTTGTAACATATCAGCCCAAAGGGGCATGTTGTCCAATACCCTATTTCTAAGGAAAAGCAAGGGAAAAGCATAGCCATGCACACTGCTACTGCCACAAAATATTCTCCCTGCCTGCAGCAGCTCAGGGAATACACAGTCTGTGCAGGCAGCTTTTGTATGAATGATAATGTGATATATGCTCTCTATTTTTAGTCAGCCAGGGCATATAAGAAGCTTCTAGGATTTTAGTCTACTGAAGTAGGAGGCAAGAAGATTCTTAGACATTATTTATTTCTATATATAAAGAGGAAAGTACTGTTTATTTCCCCCAATGTATTCTTATTTGCCTCTTATTCTCAAGGTTCTCCATGCCAGAAAAGTAAATATACCTGCGTGTAAACAAATCTTTTCAGTTTAAACTGATATGAGGACTTGCTGAAAAGAAGTGGTAAAATGCTGTCTCAGTTGAGTCTGCTGTTCTTTTTTTTTTCTTTTTTTTTTTTTCCCCAAAATAAAAAATATGTACTGATGGAAGTTATTAAATCAGAAGATGAGTGGTCAAGCAATCAGTTAAACAGTCTTAGTTTACCAGCTGTTTTCCCAGACTCAAGACAAGATTTTTAATAGTGACAAAGATAAGTGTCAATAGGTGCCAAAGAAAGTCTGTACAAGCATGACAGGAATTACAGTGATCCTACCACCAATTCCAGAAATTATACTACATATTTTGAGTATAATTTCTTGACACTTATCTATTGATCTATTATATACATTTGTGCTGTAGCATAGTTAAGTTGACTAATTTGTAATATCACTCAGTCATCAGCTCCCACTAATCTCAGTGCTTTGGTTTCTGGGGAAAAAAAAATAAAAAATAAAAAATAAAAAATAAAAAATAAAAAATAAAAAATAAAAAATAAAAAGGAAAAGAAAGAATGTTGTTAGCTTTTCGGGAGTCTAGATGTAGAGACAGAAAAATAGATACTCAAATCCTGGCACGAGATGTCTGATGGCCTGTTTGTAGAATTTGTAAGACTGGATGGACAAGAAAAATGAAGAGGAAGGCTTCACTCAATATAATAGGAAAGTATCTGCAAGCAATTAGTCTGTTGTAATCTCACAAACAATATGTATTAACGGGTACACAAATCTCCATGAGCACTAAATGAAATGTTAACCATTATATTCCAAACACTTTATCACAAGAGACATTTTGTGACATCAGAAGCTAGTTTTCCTTCCACTCAATTATCTCTATTAACCAGTAATGTATACTGAATCCGTGCCATGCGTTTCATAACACTGATCCTCATTAACTGAGTAAACAGAATCGCAGCATCATTGGCAAGGCAACTCAAGTGACCAGCAAGCACAGATCCCGCTGGCATGGGATCATCTATCATCATCCCCTACGCTGTGTCATGATGTTAGCATGTAATTAATGGGCATTTAGTGTGACAAGGACCACAGAGAAAGCAAGCACAGTACTTCCTCAAAAGCCAATGGCTATGGCAGTGTGCAAGACTTTATAGACAGCATTTGATGGCATCAGGTGGATTTCAATCCCCTGAAAACCTGGAGCAATTTATAAAGCAAAACTACATGAAACCAAAAAGCACAGAGCAGACAAACACATAACCCACTTTTGTTTTCTCCCGTACAGCAGTACAAAATTGAACAATTATCCTTCCCTTGAAAGACTTGAATTATAAATGACATTTCTACATCTCTGCAAATGGGTAATTCTCACATTGTCGTGTAGTGGGCCTGATGCTTATTAAGTTTGACCTCGTGCAAAATGCTATCAAACCAAGGACCTGGCTCGGAAAAACATTTAAGCATGTGCTTACCTTTAAGTGCTACAATGAAGTTGTTGTGAGCAAAGATCATATTTAAATACTTTGGGAACTGGGGATCCCATTATAAGCTGGGTCCTGCCCTGCAGCCATTCAACAGTGAAGCAGGGAGAGCAGCCCCAACACCGAAACCCACAAAGTGGTGCTGCGCTGTCAGGGGCTCTGTCCCTGTGTAGCTGCAAATGCTCAGCTTCAATCTCTTCTCACTTCTGGAAGTGCAATTCACAAGTAAGTCCTCTGAGGAGAGGACTGAGGAGTGGAAACAGGGAGAACCAGGCCAGCTCTTCTCTTCATAGCGATGCCATAAAATTGCACCAGCACTGGAAAAGCAATCTCTGGAAAAAAATAAAAAATAAATAAAAAATAAAAAGGAAAAAGGCTTCTGTAAAACTGTCATGCACTGCAGCTCAGAATTTCCTACTGTGCTTCTTTCATCACCTCCTGATCACCCCTCAGCTTTGCAGCTTATCTAATTCTTCCTGAGGTTGGCGAGGCCCGTTGTCCCCTGACACTACCTTCGTGTAAATGCAGAGCCTGCAGTTACACACAATTTACACCAGCATCAGTAGGCAAGTGATGAAATGGCCCCTGGTGGCCCCTTACCCCCACCAGCAGGCACCCCTAACTCGCAGAAACCAAGGCTCACACGCGGCAGCTTGTCCCTGGTGGGCCGGGCTGTAGAGACGAGGAGTTCATTATGGGATTTATTAACGGAGGAGGTGGTGACGGCAGTGCTGTTCTTCCTGCAATTTGCATAAAATCTGTGCAGAAAGAGGGAGAAAAATTGTGAACATCTGGCTATGCCCATAGCTGGTGAGAAATTCTATTATCGTGTTGGCACAAGCTTGTGAGCGTGGCACTGCTAAATAATTCATTAAATTAGCAGAAGTTACATGTGGAAGGTGTACACTAATCTAATGCTGAGGAGCACTGTTCTCTATGGCAGAACAAGCTTTACAAAAACAAGGTGTTCACCACCTGATGTCAGACCAAAGCCTGGAAAGATCTCATTCTGCCCCTAGAGAATTTCATTTGTGATAAAAGCTCGGAGGAGGTTTGTTGCCCAGTCCCATGGGTGCTCATCCTGCATGGTGGGGGACAGGGATGGCACGGGAAGGTTTACAGCTGGGAGTATCTACGAGGCCATGTCACTGGTCTGCAGACAGACCCTGCCCGAGCACCACCTGCAATTAAGCAGGACTAACGCCCAGCATGCCGCTCACTTGGTGTGGCAGCTCACCCTGTGTCACTCTTGAGGATGCTCAAGGAGTGCTCAGCCAGGCAAGCCAAGCTGCTCCTGCTCCCCTCGCACCCCTCCACTGCATGGGTTCCTGTGTCTTCCAGCCACTGGACGGGGGCTGATGCCTGAGCACAAGGCTCAGCAGGGCACACAGCACTCCCCAAGGCCAGATCCAGGCCACCAAGAGCCCAGGTGGAGGTCCTGGACTGTCTCCGAGGAGATGAGAGCAAGTCTTGATGTCTGCAATCGCTTCAGGTGCTCATGGGATTAAGCCATAAAGCAGCAACAGGAGCATAACCAGAAATGAGCACCAGCTGGAGAAGCAGACAGAAACGGCACAAGCACTGGTCACTTATTCAAGATTAATTCAACTGCCTCTAATTTGCCTAACATACAGAATTTGCATATACTCTAAATTTGTTTTATTAGCTTCCATACTGCATGGCATTGGCTCCCTGTAAAGCCCATATCTCATCTCTCCACAAGATAAATTTTTACAGCCTTTTTTTCTTTCCTTTTTTTTCTTCATTAATTCTAAGGCAGTGAAATCAAGTACAGTTTCCCTCTATTGTTTTGTGAGCAAGTGTTGAGAAAAAGACCAAAACATAGTGTCAGATCTCCACATCACCTGGATGAATGCTGTTCTCAGAAAGGACGCTGCTTTCATCTTAATTGCTAGCTAGCAATGAAAGTGCTGGAGTTCAGCACTTCAGTATAAATCAATGATAGAAAAAAAATCATAACAATTTACTAGAAAAGAGAGTTTCTTTTATGGTGGGTATTTTATAATACTGCAAAGGTAGGAGAATTACATAGCCTACTTTCTCTACTAACACAATATTTATAAATCCCTATTATGCCAGTTTCCATCATTTTGAACTGTTTTTTTTTATTCCTATTTGCAATTTGCAAACAGTGTTCTGTTTTCTGATAAACACTGAAATATTGGTACCTTGCAATACTCAGCACTGGCGAGTTTACAAATGAGTTGTACGGAGCACTTGTAATTTAAAACTTATCTTTTAAAAAACATACATAGCTCTGAGACTGTGGAGCTAGAAAATATCGCCCTGAATAGGCGTGTGATTCACTGTAATGCATTTAATGCCAGGGCTTTCACTATTTAGCACAAAGCCTGGCCAGTGGCCAGTGGGGTAGCCCCTCTCCAATTGAGAGAACAGGAGGAACACTTCTGCTGCAAGTACCTCACTTCCCAGACTCAGCTCCCTGCAATCACATAGGCTGATCTGTCGGTCACTCAGCCCAGTGCAATGGTTAACATGCTATAAAGGGGGCTAATGATTTGAAATATTCATCCCTACTTTAAAAAAGCTTCATCTCAGAGACGGGGAGAAACTGACTGTCTGCAGGTGTGCAGGAGTACCCAGATCCACTGATACCTGTGGGCATCGTCTTTCCCAAGAGAGAACATCCTACTGCAGAATGCTTAAGTGAGAGTTGCTTTAAAAAGATCAGTCTCAAATTAAACAGGAGTAGTGTATCTTGACATTAAAGATGAATCCTCCTGGCTGAAACGTTACAATTTTATAATAGAAACCCAGCCTTTTCCATACGTCTGTGGTGACTGAGTATTTTAAATGTGTACCCAGAAGCCAGTGCAAACCACTCACATTACCATTTGAAGTTGACATCCAAACTTCTCCAGCAGCTGGTCCCTGTATCCAATTAGTTTTCTTGACAGGACTTGAATATTAAGTTGTTGTGGTTTTTAATTAAATATTGAAGAATTATGGTGACACGGCATGACAGCCTACTGCAAAATAATTTACAATATCCTGTTACATTGTTATTTTAAAACAATTTTCCTAGCATGTTTAATCTTCTTAAAACCTGCTGCTAAACGAAATTACTGTATTTTGCTATATATCAAATAATGATAAATGGCATCTTGCATTTACATGTGCCTTCCATATCCAAGGAGTACAGTTCTCGCTCCTTCCTTACCTGCCTCCCTCCTTTCCTTAAAGAGAAAAACACTGCTTTCCATCACAAAGAAGCCTGAGATTTTTAGAACAGATCCTCAGGGGGGTCACATATATTAAAAACTGGGCTCATGCTGAACATGTGCTATTACCATCAAAGACAAAGAGGTCAAAATGGGTATTAAGAAGACCCTGTAGAAGCTTTCTTTGCCTAGTAGCTCAAATAAAAATGTGCCAATTCATGTGTCAGATGTTTTGATGCATTTTGTGCATTGGCTGATAAATGAATCACAAAATCCACTATTCAACAGCAATTAGGTGTGTGAAAATGTCGGTGTGTAATAAAAATTCAGCTGCAAAACCCCAGAGAGCATGCTGAAATTTCTTAGTTCAGTGCAACCCAGAGCAGAATTTACCTGGTAAATGCCAGTAGCAGCAGATACCGTGGCAGCCTAGTTTGGAAATATCTGTAGGATAGGGTTGATGCTTCTTTGCAGGTTATTGCACAGTGCCCATCCCCTCATTAGCCGAGCAGTGATCCACAGTGCTTATCCTTCCACACACCCAGTAACTGTATGTTTAAAATATTCCTTCATGTGATCAATATTTGAACATCATTCGCAATCTGAATAATATTAGAATTTAATTTTTGAACCAGCTTTGTCTGAGCTAAACTAGAGGAAGAATACAAGAACTCTGAGCACACAGCACATTTTTCAAAGGTTAGAAAGATCTTTTTTCCAGCACCAGAAAGAAAAAAATGCAGAGTTAATTTTGACAGCATAGACACTGCTGCCATTGTGCAGGCAGAAACTCGAACTTCCCAGCTGTCTTGCTGGCTCAACACTCCATTAAATGTTTGAAAGGGAAGAATACATGCTGGAGATTTTGTTTGGAGGAATAGCTCAAGGGCAGAATGTTAGACTGCTCTAACAAACAAGGTTCTGGAAGCCACATTATTATGATTTTTGTTTTTATTTCTGTTCTCCCCTTTATAATCTCCAGCTTCCAGGGACATACTGACACACTGCTGTTTCTCAAAACTGTAGGCACTGCAAATGAAGCCTGGGCCAGCCTCGCCAACAGCAGCAGCTAAGAGCATGCAGGTCTGGTGTCATTTTTTAGCTTTCTGAGGGCTACAGCATGCAGGCGGCTGGGCTGGCTCCCTCCTCCCCAACCCACAAAGTACAGGGACTGCCCAGGCAACGTCAGCCTGCTGCACTGCTGGAGAGGAAGCATTTCAGAGACAGGGGAAATTATTTGTGGGGTGATGATCTTCTCTTCTCCACCTGCAGAACCCTATTCATTTTCTACAGTGATATTTATTATCTGCCTCGGTAGTGCATCCCCACAGCTGAGCTGAGCTCTGGTTAAGCAGGTCCCCACAGAGCAGGATTCCTTTGTGCAAACCCACTGCTGCGTGGCATCCAGCCAGACTTGTTGTAGCCACATGCCTGCTCTCCTGTAAGTATCCTCAGCTCAGGTTTTGGGACCTACTGGTGATGCTGTAATGTGAAGCCATGCTACCTGCAGGTTTTAACAGCCTTGTTAAGCACACGGTTCATGAGGAGCGGCAGAATTAAATTTGCTGTCTGGTTTGGGATTGACATGACAGACACTGCTTGCTACAGAGAACAATCCCAAACTGAGCGATGCAGTTCTAACCGTCAGCCCAAAATATGGGCAAGATAGAAGTACTCGGGGGGCAGCTTGAACACCACTGCAAAAATCCCATTCAGTGCCAGTCTTATCTAGTATGATGTAAGGGATATCTGTCATCTAAAGCAAAAACTATCAGCAAAACCAGTAATTTCAAGTCAGCTGCAACCGCAGCAGTAAAAAGATGGATCAGGATGTAGGAAATAACAGCATGGGGGTGGGGGTGGNATTTTCCTTGTACTTTGCTTTGAAACATCTTCCCAGAGCAGGGAGGGCCATTTTCTTCTGGCACCCCTGCAGAGTTGCCGTCCATGCTAGTGGCAGTCCTGTGCACATGGCATAGGTGACATCTTCATACTGGAACTGAGAAAAAAAAACTTTACTCCCTCTGTGTGCCCCCTAATATATTCATCTTTCAAACTAAGTGACTCGCACTGCTGCCATGGAAGTGCTTTGGGGAGCCCATGTGACAAAAGCTTTAAAAGCATAAAGGGAGCTATTTGTTTTTATGAATCCCAGAAGGCTATTCTGAGAGTTGCCCAAAGGGAACACATGTGCAAAACTTAAGAAGAAGAAATATTATTTTTCAATATGGTATAAAATATTTACTATCTGCCAGTGATGGGCGCTGAACGATTTGTGGATATTACTTTGACAGTGCAGTGTTTAAGGATGCATTTCACCCTACATAGGCAATCATCAGAGCAGTATATCAAAACCTAAAAATCTCCTGCCAGTGTGGATATCGACTGCACCTGAAAACAAATGCATGCGTAACTTACCATGTATAACTTAGCTTCAGGTTGTGTCATTTTTAAATATGTTCTTACATATTGTATCTGTTTCCTGTTGGGATAAACCGATGTGTTTTTTTTTCTCAAGAAAGAAAAATCATGGTTCTAATTTACATCGCATGAAGAAAACTTAGTTCTATCCCATTCTTTACTTAGGCAGGGTGGTTGGACTCTGTCTTGCCAGCTAAAGAATAAAAGCTGCTCCTTTCCACTTACCTTGGGAAGGGGGCACCTGTGGGAGACTAAGGGAATGGATATGGACCCATAAAGAAAGAGAAAGATACTGCCCAATGTGTGACACAGGGCAGCACACCTAAAATCTCTTTGCCGTGGTGTCTGCATCTCTAAAAGAAAATAATGTTCTAATAGTAAGAAAATAATGTCCAGCAAAGGTCTGCTAGTTCTGCTAGGGCCCTACAGAATTCCCTGTGTTAGTAACCTCAGCACCAGGTCCCTTGGCCAAGGCACAGTCCTTTCAAATGCAGATCTTGCTGCCATCCCTCTTGTGGCCAGAAGGGAGGGTGCACTCAAGCTTCATTTTCTTTCCCTGATTGGTGCAAGGGAAGCAGCTGAGTCTATGATGGGCATGAGACAGAGGGGAGAGAGCATCTCACCTACCTCTGCCTCTGAAAGCTAGACATCATCTGAAGCAATTTCTTTAAGCAGTAAATGTTCATTTTTCTGTATTTCCTTGGTCTCCATGCTACACCACTCATCTGTGGTGGCATGATGAGATGTGGACACTTCCAGAGGGCAATTTGTCCCATCTCTAGAGAGGATCTAAATGCATGCATGAAGGCCTGTGCAAAACTCATGAGGACAGTGAAGTCTTTACTGTGGTTTCAGTTCATTTACACTTGAGCCTAGTGGGCTGCATTTTTAATTCTGGCTTCCACTGGACTCAGTTCTAACTGAAAGGCACTGGAGACCATTGCTCAGTTTACAAGAGCATTCAAAGCCCCAAGCTTTTGGTAGTTTCAGAACAAACAAGGTAAAATTCTACGGCACTCAAGCAATGCTGTTCTTATGAGTGCATTGCCCAGTAGTAGAGCTGGCCCTATTTACTACATGGCTTTGGATTATACACAGGAGCAAAGCCTGAAGATCAGGCTCCCCTAAGGAGAGATCGCTTCACCCAAACCTGACACACAGCCACCTCTGATATGGATTGTGGTAGCATTTAACAGTGCACTGCAAGATAACCCAACTAAATTAGGACAAGAGGTAGAAAAAGAATAATGCTGCCAACAGGAACTCCAGGGAGACTACAAGTAGGCAGACTGTAACTACCCAAGTTGTAACCGGGCCAAGGAACTTGTCAGCAGTACAATGGTGACTGCACTTTTGCAGTGATTTGAAGGAACTAAAACCTGGTTTATCTCTGACACCTCGTATTAACCTGCACAGCCCCCTTACAACAGGCTGGAGTGAGAATAAAGAGTCATCTGTGCAGGAGATGTGCGAGTCACCACAATGGTTTGTAGCTGCTGGGTCATATCCTCCACACCGGATGACCCAGGTAACCCTGTCTGGCTGTGTGCTCTGGAGGGAGGGCTTAAAGCTCTAGGAAATAATCTGCAGCTACTATGATTGCTATTACTTTTCCAGAGCTTGCTTGCTTTATGGACCTGTCTAGGGTCATTATGA
This sequence comes from Alectura lathami, assembly GCA_013399715.1. NCBI lineage: Eukaryota > Metazoa > Chordata > Aves > Galliformes > Megapodiidae > Alectura > Alectura lathami. The sequence goes on from VXAV01003654.1 coordinate 211,853, forward strand.
AGTTTCTGGATTGTATGAGACTTTTAAACTCTTTGGGTACCTATGAATAAACTGAGCCGCATGAAATCATAGCCTAAAGGAAATTAAGAGTCTGAGTCTAATACTGGATGCATGCCTGAAAAAATCTATGAGTGCACCAGCAAGCTTAGATGCTTTCCATATCAAAGTCCTAGTGAGTATTTTGTTGCTTTTTATCATTTTCTGTTGCTCAGCTTTCACCTGAGAGCATTTTAAATGGGTACAGCAGCAGCACTTTAGCTAGCAGAACTAGAAAGCACCGGTCTCAACCTCTCAGAAAGGCTTCAAGCCATTCTGAAGTGACCTTTTCGGCAGCTGCTTGGAGCAACACAGAGAGCATGAGAAGGAACACGTTGCTGGCTCCTGAAGAACAGGAATTGTTGTTTAGGCATCCTGCAAAGCTTCTGAATACAGATTAATACACTGATAAGAAAGATCCCTCTGCCGAACTTCTCTTCAGCATTAGATTCTCATCTAATTCATGTTCTGTGAGTTTGAAACCATCGACTGGAGTCTGTATGGAGAAGGAGCCTGGCATATCACAGGGCTGGGAAACTTGGAGCCCAAACCCAACCTGCCTGGGAGGATCCCTTTGGTCCTTACTTGTGGAGCGGCCATTCCCTGTCAGTGCTAACTTGTTGCATGGGGGCTTGCACACGGCTTCTGCAGTTGGCTGGGACATGCTGGACACCTAGCAGGCAGCGACCCACTTCAGTTATTTACTCCTATATCACCAGTATGATATATCTGGCATAAGGCATTCAGCTTGTACCCCAAAGGTTCATACAAATAGCAGAACTCAGAAACAAGAAATCAGCTTTTTCCTTCGGGTCATTTGCTTTCTTCTTAAAGACTACCAAAAATTCATCTTGCCTTTAAATGACCGACATTTTTGGCCTGAAATATCTCAAATACTGTTTAAAACCCTCGATAAAATCAACACTCTATAACTTCGCTCTTCTGCAGGAAATGGAGCTCACTAAAAATACTAGGGCAAAGCTCATCTGCGCAGGAGACAGAACTGGTCAGCCCGGGATGGTGGAACGAGCTCCCTCAAGACCAAAGGCCTCTGTTTCCCTAACACTGCCTTCTCTAAAATAAATACAGAGCACCATGTATATTTTTCAAAGAATACAAAGCCAAACAAAACCGTAACTGATAAAGCTGTACCAAAACAAGACATTCCATGGCACTTACTTCTCTCCAGAGGAGGGGAGGAAAATAAACATCACAAGACAGATATGAAATGATCACTTAAAGCACCATTACAAAGCATTCAGATACTGTTGAAACAAACCTACTGACTACTGACCTGTTCAGCCAATTTTTTGATTGGTTTCCTGTGAATCTTTAACTTGTCCCTTAAAACTACTTTGAAACTGGAAAGCTGCAATGTCCTCCCTTTCTCTAGGGAAGATCTAGGGAGCTATTGACCTCTAAGACTGGCACAGATACCACATAAATTGGTAGGAATTGTAGTAAAAATAGAAATAGTGGCTGTCTAAATGCATATGAAGTATTTTTGGAAATCAGTACAGATTTTATAAAGGTAAGTCCTGCTTTAGGAATCCATGACAGGTCTTTGAAGCAGCTGACAAATACGAGTAAAGGAGATCCAGTCAGTTAGGGCTTCTTCTTTGCCAAGGGTGTTTGCATGAATTCTTTTTGCATGGTTTCACTGGACGCCCAACCAGTTAATGGGAAAGGATGTAACAATGGTTTCTTGTTCTGAAAATCCCTGACCTGAAAATGGCTGAAAGCTGCTATCAGTATCATGTATGTTGGTCTTGTTCTTGTAGTCTTCATTACATAAATATCTTTATACTTCCCTACACAGACAAGTACAACAAGATAGTTACATCTTCAGTCTGACCCTTTTTGGTCATTCTTACCTAGTTATTGATCATTTCAGCACCTTGAATTAATTGACAATAAAGGATCATCATCAGTTTAAGAAACAAACAGGAGGATTTGGTTGGGGATGAGTTTAAATCTCTCTTTCTTCAATTCCTTTCCCACTGGACCTTAGTCCCCCACCATTAAATGACAGCTGGTATACTTCCCTGCCTTACTGACGTGCCGTGAAAGACCAAGAGATGCTCTGACTTTGCAGTAAAGAGGGACAGCAGACACTGTTTACAGAAAGAGCAGGAAAAAAAAAATGTAGGCATACAGAGATGATCTGTTCCTGGTTTTATGAAAGATAAAGAAAAGGAATTCACTTCAGCAGAGTGCTTTAATGACTCCCATGTTGACAGCAAGCTAAAGAAACGCTGCCTGGAAGCATAGCAGTGTGCAGTAACACAGTGGCAATGAATCTCTTCTTTTAATACAATCACCTGTGGTTCCGCTGACAGAGCCCTGTAAGCCGTGTTCCTGCGAACCATTAGTGATGGAGGAGAGCCCTGGATTACAATTTCCAGGCTCTCAAAGAAACCCTGTCATGACTTGATATGGCAGAAGCCATATCATGCCACTACTAGCTTTAGCAGCCTGGAAGGGACAAAACAAGAACCCTTCAGAAGTTATTTAAGAGAGGGCTGCAGGGAGGCAATATCCATGAGAGCTCTAGTCTAGTTTAAGGTCTAACTTTGTTAGCAGGGGTTAAATGATTTTCTTGAGCAGTGTAAAGCAGAGATAAATTACGCCAATTCATTTAGCCACAAATAGACATCTGCTGTCTTTTGAGATGCTTTTGGATACCCAGGACAAACACGTGAGGCTGCCAGATGAGGCTCTGAGTTTCCAGGGGACCCCTAAACTCTGGAAGGGCAGCAGCAGAGAAAGAGGTACCAGGGGCTTCTGCAATGGCACAGGGAAATGCACTTTTTTTTTTTTTTTTTTACAGCCATGGAGTGTTTCAAGTTAGATTGAGCTTATTTCTGGGGTCAGACTTACTGTAGAGGCCCGTGCCAGCAGAGATGGTACCTTTGGCCTCTGCAATGAAGGAGAGTTCTTTTCATTGCTGCAAAGCGCTGCCCATTGACAAGGCCCCTTCAGCTCCACGGAGCTGAGGATTCCATTTCAAAGCTGCACTGTGAGCTACAGCAACTGTGCAATGCAGCCACATTTCAAGGAGCAGGTTTCCAGAAACCAAAGGAGAATCAATGTCAGACTGCAAACAGTGCAAGAGCCATTTCTGTTGGATGGCCTTCAGAAATCATTGGATTTTTTTCTATTTTTACCTGATATACTGTGTTCTAATGTAAAGGGTTCAGAAAATCACTAAAAGGTAAGTGCCCTGGAAATGCAAATATATAAATATATTTATGGTCCTGTTTTTAAAATCACTTCTTACGAGTCAAATCTTGTGTCCACAAGAAAGGTACAATTCATAGGTTGCTAAGTGCATTTAGGGGAATCTGAAGTAAAGCTAGGGACCTCTGAGAAAACCCATGGTAAAAAGAGAAAGGCTAGGATACTCCTGGAAAGTTGCAAATATAATTAGAACACGGGAAAGAGAATTACAAATGGATTAAGGTTAATGGTTCAAACATTCACAGCTTGCTCACGAAGGATGTTAATGATTTTATCAGAAAGTAGTGGAAAAGGAGACTGCACCAATCTGCCTCACTTCTGAATCAGCATGCAGAGCATGGGTTATAGACCTTAAATTCATTTCCAGTCCAGGCCAAGAATCGTCATCTAAAGACCACGGTATATTAAGGAAAGAATGAAGGGGGAAAAAGCCTTAGAAATGTGGGTCTGCAACATGAAATGTGATTGAACCTCATCTGGTTTGCAGTCTGGTCCAAAAGAAAATTTTGAAGGAAGTTTGGGCTAACTTTCATCTCAGAGCATCTTTTTCGGCTCCCTCCTCCATTATTTGGCAGTGTCCTATCACACTGCTGCTCTTCTCTCAGTGATTTCAGAAGCAGCTGGCTTTGTTCCAGGCAAGTGCTGGCTGGGGAGCTAAGGGGGAGAGGCCACAGAGGAAAAGCCCTTGTTGTGTGTACTGTGCATAGAGAGGAAATCGTAACACTGCCCACATGATGTGGAGGGAGGTGGGAAAGAGGAGGGGTGGAGGCCATGAGCCTGAGAGCTGGGTAAGGGATGGAAATTCCAAACTTGGCATGGCATGTGAAATAAAACCCCCAAACAGTAACACTTTGGGAAATGGTTCAGAAGTGTAAGGGTTCTGGTTTCTTCAGGGAATTAGTAACACAAAAGTCAGTTTGATTTCACTCTGCAGAAGAGAAACAATACCTAGCTGACAAGATAGCTCCAAGTACAGAAGATGACTAGTTAGATTATTCTGAACAAAGAAGGCTGCCGTGACAGCAAAGTTTCCTTTCTTATGTCTCAGGCTTTTAACAGATGTTTACTGGGAGCACTTTTTCCACTCTGTCTTTTCAAAAATCTAGTTCAAAGAGTTAGGGATTCATGGCCATCAACATAAAAAAAGGAGCCATAAACTTATGCACATAAAGGCTGACATGTCAAAAGCTCCAAAGACCCAAGCAAGCACTACAGTTATGCACTATGATACAAATAAGATACTGTGATCCATCTCAGTAAATTATTGCATATTCAGAGTGTCTCCAAAAACTGCACCTTATAAAGAGAAGGCCTCACTTTAGAGAAGGATTTCCCCTATTAAGAGATGCATCTGCTTTGCAGGTTTTCCAAGTGTTCTTTTTCAGCTGGACTTTTTTGCTTTAGCAATACCACTCCCTTATAATCCAAGTGGAAATGGTTAGCAACTTAATACACCACTTGAACACATACAAATCTATGGGGCCAGATGGGATCCACTCAAAGGGCACTGAAGGAACTGTTGGAAGTGTTAACCAAGCCACTTCGAATAATTTATCAGCAGTCCTGGCTAACCAGGGAAGTCTCACTTGGCTGGAGGTTGGTGAATGTGACGTTGATCTGAAAAAAGGGCAGGAAGGAGGATCCAAGTAATTACAGGCCTGTCAGTCTGACCTCCGTGCCAGGGTAGGTGGTGGAGAAGATACTCTTGAGTGCCGTCACACAGCATGTACAGGACAACCAGGTGATCAGAACCAGTCAGCATGGGCTTATGAAAAACCTGTCCTGTTTGACTGACCTGACCTCATTCTATGAGCAGGTGACCCACTTAGTGGATGCAGAAGAGGCTATGGATGTTGTTTACCTGGACTTGTAGCTGCCAGTGGGTGAAACAGAAAACCTTGTATTTTTGGTTATGTATTACCAAAATTCACAACTGTGTCATTTCTTTGGTACTGTCATCCAAACTTTTGAATTCAATTTACCAGCTCACAGGTGACTGCACAACTTTTTTTCATGCTGCAAGAATAGCCAGGATAGGAAGCAACGTTCTGCATCGTAGGCTTACTTCAGCCTCTATAACATCTCTATGATAATGTCAAGTAACTATGTGAGAGGTACAGTTGCAAGGCAGCCAGAAGATCATTAAAGTGAAGTCCATGTTCATACAAAAGAAGATGCTGCCCTTACCTTATTTTGTGGAAAATCACAATTGTTTGACAGCAGCCACTAGTGTCCAGTGAGTGCTATCTGCTCCATTGCCTGATACTGCATAGCAGCTGCTGTGCACACAATTTGAGCAAAAAAGGGTAAAAATTAGCCCCCCCTCAGTGCTCCATATAAGAAGCATGATATTGTCCATTGACAAAGCAGCATAGTGGAAGGTGGGGATGATTTGGCCCAGCTTACTTATACAGATTTTAGTGTTACAGGGGAGAAATTCATCTCCAGCAGTGTTCCTCCATCCACCCAGACATTCAGCTACTTAACGGACTCTAGCTGCCATGATTAGTTTAGCTGTGAACACTAAGGCATGCAGACAGAAATATGATACGACCGAGACTTTGGACTTATGCCAGTCAGTCGTAAAGGCAGGGGAGTTAGAAAGTATTTTCCAAGCAAGGAGGAACACATACATCTGGGTAAGTTAGTGCAAGAGCAGGGAAGGATGGGCAGATAGCCACAACTTCTGAGGCACACAAGTATTATTTTAAAGCAGTTTTCCTTCAGTATGTCTGTCACAGCCAAATTTATTATTTTCACATAAAACTCATTCCTTTCATGAAGCTGCTTTCTAGTCACCTCTTTCTAAATTATATGGGATTCTCTAGCACAGTTTTGCTGTTTGGGAAGAGCACTGTAATCATCTGGAGTAACAAGGCCAATTCACACAGAAGTACTTCTCACAGAAGTTCAGTATTAAGGTGGTAATAGGCCTTGGTCTCACTATTCCTTTGTCTGAGAGATTCTGAATTTCACTGGAGAGATTTACTCTGAAGAGCTAAACAAATGCCTGCTTGTACTGGAAGTTCAATTGCCACATAAAGGCAGGTTATTGCCCGTCTAGAGTGATTGCTCTTGTGCCATGCCCTTATCAGCAAAGAGTATTTATCCACCTTTGCACCTGCTTTGAGATCAAACTGGTCATCAGAGAAGGAAGAAAACCAAAAATGGCAATTCACTGTCATGGCAAACAGGGTGGCTAAATTCCTCCAGGGAGTATTCTTTTCTGACAGCCTAAGCTCTGCGCTTTTGTGGGTATTGTCCATGTCTGTTTTGGTCTTAGTGCCTGAAAAAGCTCCTGAGAGCATGAACTATCTTCTAGTAGTGCAGGGATTTAGCTAGTGATCCTCCTCAGCTGGCCACCTTCTCCCAGGTTGCCACCAGACATGTCCTGTGGGTCCAGAGACACCATGACACAGCCCGCCTGAAGAGGTGCAGCCCAGGCTCAGCTCCTGGAAGCACTCGCCAGACAAGAAGACAACAGATTAATACAACACACTGACTCTTGAGATCCCCATTTCCCTCCTCAGCCTGTATCAGGGGCTCAAGCAAGTAGCTTAAAATGCTTGTAAGTGGCTTAAAAAGCTACTTTCCCCCCAGCTCACTTGAAGGTAACCCAATCTAGTATTGCCAGCTTGTTTTGCACTTTCTTTCTGGGTTGTTCTTGACTGAAGCAAATAGAAATGTGGAAAAATGTCAGTTTTGATACTGTTGAACACTTCTTAGTGTGATATGGAAACCTGCTGAACCAACCAGAGGCCAAATTGTCCTGTTACATATGGGCCTCTTCTGCTGTAGGCAGGTGAGTAATCGCTTTGGGCATGTTTCTGTCACTTGGAAAGAGCACTGTGCTGAGCAGCTGGGAGCTCGCTGGGCCTGGTCTGTGCCTCTTGTCCCAGCCCTCCCCTCCTCACCATGGGCACCTGGAGGAACGTGGATCTCCAGGTGCCCCAGGGAGAGACACCAGCTCAGCTGCACAAGAGGCAGGTCTGGCCACAGGCTGTATCATGCTGCAGGCAGCACGCTGGGCAGACGTCTCCACGAGCCAGCCAGCCGCTGGCTCCTCAGCCTCAATGTACTTGGGGAGTGCAGCTGGAAAGTAATGACTGCCAATGGTTCTAAACTTCCCTTGAGTGCATTGTGTTCTCCTCTGGTTTGGAAATCATGGGGAATCATGAAGCTCAGATGTGAGCCAGACAGTGTACCTGCATGTGCTCTTCGGAGCAAGTCGGTCCCCTGCATGGTGTTAGGAGTCTGGTGTGTGATAAATGAGAAAGAGAAGTTCCTGCTCTGCTCTGTCCTGGCAAGCCTGAGGATAAACGGATAACTAGCAATAAAAGCCCAAACTTCTCTCTTGTGTATCTGACAGCAGAGAAAACCACCTGTATTTAAATGCTAGATGTGGGGAAAGAGTTCTGAAGCCCCACACCTCAGGGGAGTTCCTGGAGGCCCAGCAGCTCCTGGCAGCCCTGGGGGCCGCTCTGTGCCCACCAGCCCCGCTCAGGGCTGCCACCCAGCACAGCTGCGTCAATAGTTCACGCTCTCTGCTTCTTGTCCTTGGGTGCAGAGGCTGAGGAAGCATTATATTCAGTCTTGTCACGAGGCAAGCAAACGGGTTAATCCATCACTGCCTCACAGTATAACCGGCTTTCTGATGTTGCCTGATTTCGAAACAAGACTTAAAGCATTTCTGACCTGGACCATTAGTTATTACCATGCTCTGCTCAGCAGCCTTCCTCAAACGTTTCTGCAGCACCTGCAGATAGTTTTGATATACTGTAGCTACAGTTTAACCATAGTTTAGCTAAGAAGCTCTCATTCCTTCTTTGCAGTCAATTCACTTGCTTTCTCACTGGTATCATAGCAATTACATTTTTTCCCTTTTGACTTATCAGCCTCTATCCTTTCCCACCTAATAGATCTGTCTGCCTGTCTAAAGGTTTCAATAACAGGATATAGGAATCTTAACCAGCCCTAAATATTATCTCAAGCCATACAATTTGTAGAGGTCTCAGTTGCTTCACTGAGAAGCTTTCATGGTCAATTAAAGTAAGAATTGTCAAGACATCTACTTTCAAACTCCAGAAAATTGTTTGGGTTGGCACTTTTTAAAGAACATCATTTTTAGAAAGAATATAATAATTGTACAACAGGAAAAGTTGACTAAGTCTTTACAGATTTACTCATAACAATAGGAAGCTTGGTGTTCTGTGAATCCACAAGTCATATTATTTCCTATTCAGACAGTCGGTGGATATTCGTGAAAATCCCAGAAGTTTTCTACATTGTAGGAGGGATGGTTATTCATCTGAGAATCCCCGCTGAGCATATATTTTCTGCAGTTATTGTCCAAGCTCCCTACAAACTCCCAGTGCATCAGTATAAATCAGACAGGGGCTGACAGAGGAGGCTTCTTCTGATTTATCAGCTGGCTATCTCTGCAATCTGGTAAACTACCTAAGCCCTGAGAACTGCTGTGATTTCCCAAGATCATTTATAGCACGTGTATCAAAAGCTCCATCTGAAGCTCAGCCCTCTACCTTCATTAGAGAAACCAAAGCATTTCTCGGCTTGGGCGTCAATTACTAATGTTTGATTTTCATCTTTTCAGTCAGCAAAAATACTCTGAACTATAGGTGACCAACAATTTTCAAAGCAATAGAAAAAGTAGATACCATCGATAGATGAGATTAGAGATGTGGTCTGCACTACACTTACAACTGGCCTGCATTACAATGAACATGTGCAGTTTAATGCAGTTAAAGATAATCTGTATCGCTTGCTAATCACATTCCTTCAGTTTTACATTGATGCAGCTAAAGGCAAATGTTTAAACATTTGGTTAATGCACCATATGTCTAAAATGTTTTAGTTCCATCTGACATTTTAAAAATATTTTTATTTCAGCAGTAGCTCACTGAGTAAATTCATTTCTTTTATAGCTGGGTATCCCATACTCCTTTTTGCCACAGCATTCCTAGACCTGTCTGCCATGATGTCTTAATTTTTTGGCTCACTAATCTAATTTAATCTAATGTAATTGGTCTGGCAGCTCCAGCTCCATTAACTTTTTTTTTTTTTTTTTTTCCTTTTTGCATGTAGGTGCTAAATGAGGCAGAATGTGTGCATGGGACGTGAAGCTGCCTTTTTCCACTTGCCCATTTTAAAAAACTGGCTGTGATTTTCTGGACAGGGGCAAGAAAAGTGGGATGACACAGTCCCTCTGTGCAACCCACCTGGCAGTAAATGAAGCATCCTTCGTGGCAGATGAGCAGCGAAGCCTTCTGGCAAACCATGGCACTCGATCAGGATCAACTTTGCACAGACTGCTCTGAGTGACTAATGTGCAGGAAAACTGCACCTCAGGAAGAAGAGGTGCAGTTGCACAGCCAAATATAGAGATGAGAAAGACAATACAGAGACCAGAGTCTGTCTTGCTTCATCCAGGGGGATTTAGGTTTGGTAATGCCTGGGAAACCTCACTACAACAGATTGTGCCTTGGGCTCCTCATAATATAAGGCAAAAATGCCTGCAAATATCCAGCCAAATATTTTTGCTTACGTATTTTCAGTTGATGACAAGTTCTTCACACATAGCTAGCAATCTACTTTCCAGAATGTTGTAGCTCACTGGAAATTCTCTGAGGACAATAATGTGATAACATTTTAAGCAAGACATAGAAGTTATTATAAGAAATAACAGAACAGCAACTCAGCCTAACTGCTTTGCAAGCTGCAAGTCAAACATAGTCTAATAGATTTTCTTTAAACTTCACAGAAACATCCTTCTTAGCTCTGAAAGAAAACCTTCCAATTTTCCTTCTGGATCAATTTTGTAAATTAAAATTATAAGGAAACCAAAATAAGCTTTTACTGATGAATCATCATTATGCAACCATGCAAGGATGATTTGTTAATGTGGTACTGAAATCAGAGCTGATGCTCTGACTGCAGTCATAGCAAGACAAATTCTCTGCTGATGCAACTTAGCTCAGGCTCTGGGTGTCATGCCAAAATGATACTTCACCCCTTGCCATGATCAGGTTACTCCAAGAGACAGATTAATTTAGACTCAATGGATTTATGTCAAGAGAGAATTTAGCCTAATATTCCTCTCTCTCTGGTTGTTATCTAGGGAAATATTCTAAGAGGAATTCTAAGTGGTTTTTGACTGATTTTATTTATCGAATTCCAATAGGAAACTATACTTACTGGAGAAAGGAGAAGGCCAGCCTTTCCTCAGCACAATCCAATTTAGATGATTGTCAGGACACCGGCAGGTGCTCCTAAAAATCCAAAGGTAAATAATTTTCAGAACTTTGTGACAATTTCTTTGTCACAGGTCAGAACACTACTCTTGGTCCTGTTGGTGTGGAATTTCCAAAACACATCTTTGCGTCTGTTGGTGTCAACACTGGTTTTACCAGCTTCAGTGGAAGGATGCGTAGGAGAGAGGTTTGCATGTCAGCTTCAGGCTGCAAAGGATGAGCAGGGTTTTAAGAACCATCTACACAAAGGTCTGACAGGAAAGGCAAGCAGTAGGTCTAACTGATTCTGCCTTGGACAGAAAGAGGTGGAAAAACCTCTTGGCCTGAACTCCCTGCAGACCTCTCTGTGCAGCACTGGCTGCTTTGCTGCCGTCTTGTCTCATGAAGACCCTGTCTGAGGAAGGAGTCAAGTTGTATTCTTCTTCCTTCTGCAAGACATTGCTTAACACAAATGCTGGCAAATGAATCCTGATAAAGTAATCAATCAGTTTAACAGAATGAAAGCCCTATGTACTAAAGGGTGATGTGAAATTATTGCCTAACCTATTAAAGGAATAAGCTTGCTGTAGCCCAATTACACCTTCACGATATACAATTGCTCTTGAGCAATTCTTCAGCAAAGAAATAAACCGGTCATGAAAGAAAAATTTATTGTTCATCAAGGCTCTGTATTCAGGAAGTAATACTCCTCTCAGGTCATGATGGTAGTAACTCAGCAGGAGATTAAAGGAGATTAGAGGAAGGCTTCTTTGCATTTTACATTTTCTCTTTGTTGACCTACCAAATATGTACCTGAATCCCTGAATTACAGCAGCAATGGGTTATTCAGTGGAAAACAAGAGTGTAAACTGATAAACAGAAAGAACAGCAATTTATATTTATAACATTTTGCCTCTGTAAGGGCATTCTTCATCAAAATAATCTTAAGAGTTACACCAACTAAAAACAAAAGAAACCACATTATTAAAAAAAAAAAAAAAAAGATTCCTGATGTGCGCTGATGTTCGTAAGAGTGGAGTCTGGCTTGTTGTCAATATGGAGTATGCAGACTCCAGACTCCTGTATTCATCTGTAATTCTGTTTGTAGTCTTACAAAGAAATTGTGAGGTGAAATAGTTCTAATGATTTTCAGCATTAAGAAGAATTCCCCTATCAATCTTTGCAGAAAAGAACTCTAAAATAGAAATGGTCATATCACAGGCTCCTGGTTAGCTGAGCAGCAAGTGAAAATCACAGGGAGAAAAGGTCGTGAAATAGGTTTAAATATTGATTGGGTGCCCAGTCTCATTCTGAAAAGTTTAAGCTGTATATTCCCGTGAGCTTCAGTTGCTAAAACCTTCTCTAACAGCTCTTCCAGGCTATGCATGCAGCTGTATCTCTTAGTAGCTTACTCATCTAATCAAGCTTTGATTAACATGGTTTTCTTCAGAGAAAAATTTAAAATGACCCAATGAGATATTGTAAAATGTGCACGTTTCATGAAACACAACAGATTTAAGAACTGCCATTTACAAAGTGAGTGATGCTTCTCCCTTCGTGGGTTTTTTTGGAGATCAGTGGCACAATTGCTCCAGAAAAATATGACTCCTGAATCATTTAACATTCATTTAAAGGACAGCAGGTTCTGCTTCTGAGCAATTAGAGGTATGATCAGAAATCACAGAGCTGCTGAGCAGGGAAAGGGAAGCTAGTTATAATTCTGCTCCTCCACAACAGGGTGAAGAATTGCTGTATAATTAAGATTCCTCAACCTTTTTTGGAAATATTTTTGAAATAAAACATCCCTTAAATAATTTACTGGTGTATTTATTCTTCTACAAAAATGTTGCATTAACAAAAATATTCACCCTGGCTTGATTGTTAAACTTGTTTGTGAGTCAGGCTCAGCAAGAAGTCAGAAGCTGCAATGCTGAACATTACAACTGCAGGACATTTTCAGTCTGTGCCTATGACATGACCTGATCAGCTTAGGCGGAAGAGACAAAACATATGGGTTGGCAGCAGAGAAATGGGGGAAACGTGCCTCCTCAACACTGTGTGCCCTCACCCTGACTCCACAAAGGCTGTCAAATAAACACTGTGAATTACAAGCCTCCTTTCTACTGAGAGAATATTTCAGGGCCACAGGGCTTTGACAGGTCAATAAGTGCAATAAAAGTCTTGGAAACATTCTCCTAGGAGAAAAAATTGCAATGACTGGAACTATTTACGTGAAAGTCCCAGTTCATGAACAGGAACCAATTAGCAAAGGATAGCTGCAGTGGTTTCTGTCCTCCAGATGTTGGCTCTGCACCTCTTGGAAGATCACATTTGCACAGCAATGCTGCCAGAGCTGTTTGCAGAGCTGCTGAGCCCCGTGGTGCAGGTCAGCTGGAGGGGGACCCTACAGCCAGCTCCCATCTGGGACGAGAAGTGAAGACTTCAGTCAGAGAAGGCAGAAGGGACATTCATGCTCTTCCTATCTGAAGACCCAAGCTGGAGGTGGTAGGAAGGGAATGGGAATGAAATTAAACACAGAATCAACTCAAATACAAGAGAAAATTCCTGCCTGAATTATGCTGTGGATGTGCTTGATGCCACAGGGCACTGTTGAAGCTAAGAAGGCAAAAAGAATTGGATATGAATACTGCTTTGCTAAAGGTGATTAAGTTGACTCTTAATTAAAAAAAGTAGTAGTCCTACTCTTACTTTGAAGTCTTACCTCTTTGCTGGAGCCAATCTATCATACTTAGCATGAAGAGGATGCCAAGAGCAGGACCTGTCATCAGTGGAGGGCTTCTGGCACCATCCTTTGAAAGGAGAAAATATGGGACACCTCCAGACATACCCAGAGCTGGCCCACTGCGCTCCTCACCACCTCCACCAGGCTGCAGCCGCAGGCTGGTCCCGAGGGTCCCTTTCCTCAGGGCGACAGCAGGGGGAAGAGCACACAGTCACAGACCGCGGCAAGGGAAACTCCAGCCCAGGGTAAGTAGGTTTCACAGAGGAAGCAGAGGCCCAGAGATACTGTGCTATCTCCATCTTTGGAGAAGGTATTCAAAGTCAGCCTGGACAAGGCTCTGAGCAACCCGGATTAAGTTAGTCCTGCCTTGAGCAGGAGGCCAGGCCAGCTGGTCCCTCCAGTCATATGCATCCTACAGCCTCATGTACTTCGCCAGAGAGCCAGGTTAAATACCAGTACCAATAATAGTACTGAGGCTTGTGCTGTGAGATGCTGGAGGGAAAAAAGGAAAAATGACTCCACAAAGGAATGGCAATGTGGATGGGTCCTGGGCTTTCTGTGTGGAGGAAGAGCCAGAGCCAGATGCCACCAGCTCTCTACAGCCCATGGATGGAGGGAAAGGAAAGCATCAGTGTGTGACAGCACTAAGGATGTCTGTCATGATAGCTTGACTCTTGACTTTCTAATGGATCTGCTTTAGAGTGAATGGAGCTAAATAAAGATTAGCCTTTGTATTTTTAGGGAAATGGGAAAGAAATGCAGAACAACCTTTTACCTGTTCACTGATGTACTTTCCTCACTATGTCTGGTAAAAGGCAACAATAATCACTCAACAGAGGTTTAAGGAAAGTCATCAGTGTACATTGTTCTCATTCAATTTTCCATCATTTCTATCTCCTGCCACTAATCATCTGAAATTGTCTCCATTCATTAGAAAAGAATATAATTGGAAATCAATATGAAAACTTTTTTTTTTTTTTTNAAAGAGGATTAACTCTGCAAATGTCTGGAGTATCAAGAATATTTTTCAGATTCCAGGGCTCCACTGGAATGAAACTGAACCTGAATTATTTTTCAGAGATATCCACAAACCTCCAACATTTTCATTTCAATATTTTGTTGCTGTTCCTACAAACCTCAGAAACTCATGCCTCCAAGGCATGTAACGATCAGCTCTTCTGTTATAATTTGAAGAGAGATGTTTGTTCCATATTTTTAAATAGCAATGCAATAATAAAACAGAGGTTTGTGTGACTCACAGATATCAGCAGCTGCAGTTGCCCTCCATAGAATAACCACAGCTTGCCAGGCTGCAAGGTTTATGTGACATCTACGCACATCCTATGCACAGATTTATGGGCAGATCTGTCTGCAAGGCCATCTTAGGAACCAGATCGTGTAATTCTAGAAACTGGGTCTCCAAAAGCAATCTAATGCATACACAAAACAAACAAACAAAATTTAGAAGAACATTAACACTTTAAAAAAGTTAAAATAGATCTTATGAAAAGGAGCTTGTGCAACATTGTTTGTATGAGCACTCACACAGCTTGCGTAGTGCACAAGGCCTTGCACTGGTGTTTAATACATGCAGATCTGACTACTGGCTATCTCCTGACTGCTTTTTGCCTGTCGTTCAAGTCTCCAAGCCCTCAGCAGTCATAGAATAGTAGAATCCTAGAATGGCTTGGGTTGGAAGGGGCCTCAGAGATCATCTAGAGTCAACCTGCCATGGACACGGCTGCCAACCACTAGCTCACTAGATCAAACTGCCCAGGAACCCATCCAGCCTGGCCTTGAACACAGCCAGGGATGGGGCAGTCACACTTGGATGCAGCGTTTCTTTAGAACTTTCTGCCCACATGTCCAGTCTTCTATATCCTCAGCAGATGTAGTTCTTTGCTCTTGCCTGAGGTTTCATGGTATACTACTGAAGGGTAAGCCCTTGGCTTCTGAGACTGTTATAATCTACTTCTCTATTCAGTGGGCATCAACTGTTCATTGTGGATGAGATCAGGACACCTACATCATATGCAAGCACAAATGCAAAGCGCAGCACAGTTATTTTCTGACTTAAGGACAACAGCTTAGCCACTTGACTGTTTTTCTCCCTCAGTTCCCTTCCTTTTTGTTAGCAGCGTATGAAAGCACTAATTCTGCATATGCTCCGGTGGAAACAGCAGGATTTACTCTTGTGCATTGACTTCAGTAAGTCTAGGACTTCTTCCATGAAACCTAACTGATCTTGATTTAAAAAAAAAAAAAAAAAAA
>VXAV01003654.1:227401-267526 GCA_013399715.1 Alectura lathami
AAAAAAAAGATACCTGGATAAATCTGATTAAAAGAAAATTTCAGACCAAATGACTTAAAAGGGTCATGTCTGTGATAAAGTCTGATACTCCAGAGCTGCTCAGCCAGAGTAAATTTGTTTACAGCTCTCGATGTCAGAAAAACTTGCCATTTTACACCCATCAAGGATCTATCTCAAATTATAAAGAAAAATAGTCTATAACTATTTATGAGTTTTTACTACTTTTTTATAATATAGAAAGATCATTTCTCCTGTGACCTTCCCTTATAAAATTAGTCACCCAGTGTGAGTCATTTCAATTGAATGCATTTTCTCCACTATGATCAATAACAGAAGCAGGGAGCAGATGAAAGCAGATGAGAAGATACTGCAGCTATGTTAGCAAATTTTACCAACAGATTTGAATGACTGCTTTGCTTCTCACACATACTACATTTTTTCAGCAGTCTTACCTGTTCTAACTACGATGGGTAACCTAGCTCACTAGACCATCACTGCAAAGCCATGCTTGAAGCACTATAATGTTGAACATAATGATCTAACGTGTCACAGAGGGAATCACAGGCTGCTTAGTGGGTCTGTGTTTCTCTTGCAATAAAATATTTATACATAGACCAAAATGATATATATAATTTCATGAATAGAGAATCTACCATAGAGGAAATTGCAGTACCCAGTGTATATATATGTATATGTAATGTCTCCTGCAAGATGCAAACGGTGTGACTGTTGGGAGTCAATCTTTCTCTGTCATGTCATTCTAATAAGTGCATACATCGTATTGGATGAGCTAAATTCATTTTACTTCTTGTTTTCTTATGCCAAGAAATTCATCCTGATGACAAAAAAATTGTCCTTCTAGTTTTCATACCAATTCTCAGAACATTTGATAATTTTTTTTGTTCCATTTTAAAACGTCTTCATTAACTGTTGACAGGCTAGAAAGGTCACCAAGCAATTTTGAAAGAGTTGCCTGATGATTTTTCTATTGTACTGGAGAGCAGCACGTTTATTTTGAATCCATGAATAACAAAATCACTTATTATTTTTCTTTCCCCACAGGCAGCCTCAAGATCATGAGCACTTGGGATTTCTGCTTCACATTGGAAACTTCAGTGATTCATTTCAAGCTCACTATTCACCTTTTCTTTTTTTCTTCAGAAATTAAAACAATGTTGACTGAGAAGTTAGCCACAAAATCTTCCTTATAGAAAGAGTTAAGGTTTATAAGGAGAAATACAGGTTGGAATAGCAGTTATTTCTTATGTTCACAATGCAGCAGTGGAGTTCAGCTGGTCACCCAAAGCTTTTGGCCAAATGGCAACTGAGAGGCATGTTCAGTGATAGGATAAGGGTAAGTTCTGAGTTTTCTTCGTATCTTGTAACATGCACTCTGGGTACATGCAAGGCACATCTTTCCCTGGTGTAGGCTTGGTGGAATGGGACAACTTCCTTCCTGAAATCCGCCAGCACCCCTTTGCCTTGGTCAATGCAAAAGTGTGGATCAGTTTAGAAGCAGAAGACGGGCTGCTCTCAAAAATCACACCCAGTCATGAACTCATAAGCAAAAATGCCTGTGGCTGGAATGAGGAAGGGGACATCTGTCCTGTCTACAGCATGCTGCTGGAGTGGCCACCCACCTGGGAGGCCGAGCTCGTGAGCTGTGTGGCCTATGCACCAGCTGCTCTGGCAGCAGGATCCTTCAGTGCCTAGCAGGGTGTTGTGTCACCTCATACGGCCACCACAATGACTTTGTGGGCAACAGACAGTGAGGCAGCCAGAGTCACAGTGCAGGCAGGCATGAGAAGTGCCAGGCCTGGGCATCTTCTCACAGCTGCCCATTGACTGCTGTAGAGCCACAGACAGAAATCTCTACTGCCTGAGTGTCACAAAATGTTGTTCACAAGAGGCTTTATTCTGTGATCTTCCTGGGTGGTGAAGAGCTGGAGGGGAAAATACTTGCCCCCTGCTGGGAATTATTAATGCCTTTATTTGTGAAATGAGAAAGTCATGCATGAGCAATCCCTAAACACAGCCTCGATGACCAGACTTGGGGGCCGCCCATCTGGCAATGTGCCATCTCCCCGTTTGGTATGAGGTTACAAGGGGTGCCTTCAGCAGTTCCTTGAATCCTCTCATCTCCTTTCCTGGTAAGGGTGGGCTGAGAGAAAGCAACTGCACTTCTTTCCAGTGCTGGCTCTACTGCCACTTGGCATGTCCAGAAAACCTGTCAAGTAATTGTTTGCAGGGATACAGAGCTGGGGCTAACTTCATCAGTTTCCCATTAGAAAAATAGATCTCTGTAAATATTATATATTTGTACACATTATATATATTACGTGCATGTGTTTATTTGCAAGAAGTATAAAGGTACACAACTGAGTAATGTTGCGAACACTGAAAGTTGTTGTGCCTTATTTTTAATCATGCTTATTCCCTAGCAAAAAGCAAACAGAAACAAACAAACAAAAAAAAAAACCACATACACACCAAAAAGAAGAGAAGAGAAGAGAAGAGAAGAAGAGAAGAGAAGAGAAGAGAAGAGAAGAGAAGAGAAGAGAAGAGAAGAGAAGAGAAGAGAAGAGAAGAGAAGAGAAGAGAAGAGAAGAGAAGAGAAGAGAAAAGGAAAGGAAAGGAAAGGAAAGGAAAGGAAAGGAAAGGAAAGGAAAGGAAAGGAAAGGAAAGGAAAGAGAAAATACACACTTGAAAAAGAAAACAAGAAGGAAACTAGACACTAGACATCCAAGAGCAGAGCGGGTTTCTGATTAGGCCAAAGGAGGCATCAGAGTATGACTGTACCCCTATGACTAATTGCTTCTCTTTTGCACACTCTGTGCCGCGTTGTCCCAATCTTTTGAAAAGAAGGCCTACCAATCTACTGGTATGCTGTGAAATATTCCATGAGTTGTTTACAGGGGATTTATCAAATGGCTTGAAATACTCTGATAGGGAGATCTGTGCTGTAGGAAAGGAGCAGCCTTCTACACTCTAACTAGAACTTCTAAGAAAGAAAATCCTGTCTGAAATAAACATCACACAGAGCTGTGACCCTAAATAACATAAGCACAAGTACTAAGGGAGTGAAAAGCATACTTATTTAGATATCTTTAATACAAAAAAAAAAAAAACCACAACAAAACAAACAAAACCCATGAACAAATGTCTGTGATTCTTCTGTAGGAAGGATGTTGTTCTTTATTCCATGTGAACTTCAGGAAAACAAGACTAGAAGTCTGATCCCACCCTTTCAAAAATACCGTGCAGCCCTTCTCAACATCTGTAATCAGGAAGTGACACTTGGCCTGCGTTTTGGCAAATGCTTAGAACTAGCAAACACATTTTGGTACTTCAGTGTATGTTATCTAAGGTTTTGTTATGAGAGGAAACCAGTGGATTCGGGGTTACTGTGCAACCCCCAGATGAGCTATTCGTTGCAGATTTATGATTCTGTGTCTCCTGTGGCCCAGATATATTATTTTGCCTTTTCTTCAGACTGCTGCTTGTGAAATGGGTGAAATGCTGCTATCCTCCTTAAAAGGCTTTTGACAAGAAAGATCATACCCTGCCTTTTGGAAACTGAGGCATCATGTGCATATGAAATAGCAGTTCTGCCCAGACTTGTGCCCAGCAATAGAAGGGCTCCTGGTTTATTCAGTTCCTCTCATTCCCTAAATAGGAAAGAGGAACAGGGTTAAAAACAAGATAGAGTTTTGTGTACTTGCAGGTTTCCTAATACAGTTATTCCAAGTTCCTGCAGTTAGCATTTTATATAACAGCAATATTAGAAAATAACTCAGAAAAGGAAAAAGTTGAGGGTGATGCCAAAAATAATTAAGAAGTCAAGTGGTCTTGTGCCCTTGGTAGATGAAGTGCAGCAAATTCAGATTTAAGATAAAGTAGTTAGAGTTAAGAATATAAGTCTTACAAAACAGTAGATAGTGTACTAAGAAAGACATGGAAAACCTGCACCATGGTGTGAGTGCTGTATCAAACCAACAAACAAAAACCCACAACAAAATGAACAGGGAAAGATGAGGAAAGCATGAAGTGAAGACCACGCAAGAATTCAGATAAAAAATAGAACCTATTTTTCAACTATATAAGGAAGAAGAGGTCAGCAAAGGAATCATTAGGGTCTCCCAGAGCTAAAAGAGCAGAGACTAGATTCCAGAAGAGGTAAGAATTAGACAAAAATCAAATGAAGCTTTTTCATCACTGTTCATGATGGAGGGGGATTAAATGTTGCCGAAGAGAGAAATGCACTTTCTTGAGTGAGAAAAATGGAACACAAAAAGGAACTCAATGTCAAAGAATAAAAAGTGATAAAGCAATTAGATTCTGAGAATGTTTCTGAGAAACAGATTTGTGAACAAGAGGGGAGCAGTGAATGTCATTTATCTCAAATTCAACAAGTGTTTTGACACTGTCTCCAACAATATTCCTGTATCCAAGTTAGGATGCTATGGTCTGGATGGATGGGCAACCAGATGGGTAAACCTTGGTTAGGTGGTTGGGCTCAGAGGACAACGGTTAATGGGTTGTATCCCGCGCAGACGACAAGTGGAGTGCTGCAGGGGTCTGTACACTGGGACTGTCATGTTTCTCGTCAATTTTGTACATTTATCAAGTTTATCTGTTACCTGGAGAAAGCACTGATGTCCACTATCATCAGGATTGCAGATGCCACCAAACTGAGGTAGGAGACTCACTCACTCTAAAAACTTCCATCATTTTTACTAGATCTGTCAGTATCACAGGTTAATTATCTGCTTTCCATGAAGAGCTACTAAGCACAAATGCACCAACTCTGCTTGTGGAAAGCCCCAAGACAACCCAAGCTGCTGAAGGCTGAAAGTATTTCTTGAAAATGTTACTACTTTCCTGACCTATTCCTGTAAGGGAGAGGACTTTGGGTTCAGAAGACCTTTTTCCTGTTATCTTTTGTAATTTTTTTTCAATGATTTTGATTTCTAGCTAAAAATTGAGGAGAAAATCTCTATTCTGGTAATTCAGGGAGTTTTTCGGACTGTATTGACAAGAAAAAGATGCTGTTAGATCTTCAGGCGAAAGCAGCTCACAAAAAAGTCATGTGTTCTTATGTTTGTAAATAATTACAATTCAAACCACCCTAAGAAGAAGACAGTAGGCCCATTCCCAGCAGATCAGCAAACAGTATTGTGCAAAGATTATAACCCAGGAGTGGGATGATTCTCAACAGACAGCTCTCCCATGTCCCTTCCAAAGAAAGAGCAGCATATCACACTGCAAGTCATCATGAAAGTGTAATAAAAATACACGTTCAATAACCTGCAAAAAAGGAAATAGGAGGGAAAAAAACATGCTGATGAAACAAAAATAGGCAGCCTAGCTGCTAGGAGCCTAGCTGCTAGGAGATTGCAAGGTGCTCCAAATGGACTTAACCAATCTAGGTAACTGGACAGCAGCATACTAGATGAAACAGCCCATGCATGCAGGTTGTAGGAAACAGTTTAAAACTACTTGCATGCATTTATGGGCTCTGTATTAGCTGTAATCGCCAAAGAAATATGTAAAGGCATCATTGTGGACAGCCCAGTGAAGGCATATTCAGTGTGCAGCAGCAATCAAAAAAAAAGAATAAAATGCTAGGGGATATTGAGAATGGAACAGACAAGGAATAATACAGAGAACATTGGAATCAATGAGACATCCTCCGCCTTACCAAGTCAATAGGTACTTATTTTGTATATCACCTCTCCTGAAATCCACAGCACAAAGTGCCTTGCAAACTAAAGCAGTCTAATTGCAGAATTAAATAATAACTAGAGGAGATAAATTTGATTCTCTGATCACAAACTGAGTAAAGTGCTGGAATAAAGCCTGGGTGAGAGCTGAAGTGATGTCACCAGTGATGGAGAATTCCTGCTGAGAGAAGACCAGAGACAGAGGAGCAGAAGAGCAAGAAAGTAAAGAAAGATAGCTGCTGCTTGGACTGCTGAATGTGCAGATGTAGAAAGCTAGGTTTGTTTGTGGGTAGGCATTCACACACAGAGAAAAATCTATACGTAATGAATTATCAGAGCTTAGCCCCAGGGGAATCATAGTCACTGGTCCAATGTTTGCAGGGCTAGACCTCAAGTGAAGCAGACGGGGTTCAGAGTCAGCAGTTTCAAATTTCAGTGCCAATTTTTCATATCCTAGGTTTTATCTACTTTTTCTACTTTGTCTTTATGCTTTTGGGGTTACAGATTATTTCTTTACATTTTCTCTATGTTTGTGCAGAATGGGAGAACCCGTTAAACAAATAAGCAGAGCAATGCTGACAGGCATGGGGCAAGATAGCTCAATATCTACTCAATATCTAATCTGTCAAAGCCTTGGCACATGTGTGCAGTTTTACAGAGCTAGCGATAAGGTGGATTCGCATATTCAAAAGGAGAAAAAGGATGCAATGATACTGCCGAGGTAACAAACAGAAATACTAATAGAAAACCTGAGTTAAGGAGAGAGTGCTTTAATGCTTCCTCACTCAGGCTTTAATAAATGTGGCTGAAAGTAGATAAAATTCAGATGAATTAAGTCAAAGGCAGAGGGAAGTAATCCTGCTGAATCCTTGTGGATTCACATTCATAGTTTTAAAGGTAGAAAATTATTACTATCCCCAGTACACAGATGAAGAAAGTAAGAAGGGAGTTAGATGTCATCCACAAAGTCAGAGAATCAGATGCAGGAGAATCAAACTCAGCTTTGCAGTGACCTACCAACAGGCAATACTGCAGAAAAGTCACTGAAATGTTCTACTATCGGCCATTATTGAACCATAATCGTGCTCTAAACACTTCCAGCTAGAGGTGAGATATAAAAAGTAAAAAGGTGAATAAGAAAAAAAAAACCGACCTCTCTTGAAAATGGCATTAACTTGGGTCACCTCATTTCAGAAAACTTGTAGCAGAAACAGACTGATCAAGAAAGAATAAGTAGGCTGAATGGGCACTGTCGAGCTTCTGGGTTGTAACCCCAAGAAAGGGCACAAAAGTCAATGCAAGATGAAAAGCTGGAAGGTGCAGGAAGGAGAAATGGAGCTGTAATATGCTGAGAACTCAACTTCAGTCTAAGGCAATGAAAATCTCAGTCACCCTTTTCCTACACATCCTACCCTTGAGGTCAAGGATTTGCTGCCAATCTCTCAGAGTACACACTCAGGTCCACCGTATAGGCTTGGCATTGGGTGCATTTTTTATTCTTACATGCAAAGTAAGTTTCAGTATGCTAGGAATGTCTTTTAAGTAAGGAATTTTAATCTGAAAAGGTTGTATGGAATTAAATTAGAAAAAAGATCAGCATAGGTAGATTTTGAAGAGAAAAATAAATCATATCAAAGGTAGATCTACTGTGCAGTTTTTAAGAACTGTGAAAAAAACAACTCTGTACTGGGGAAAATGTATTTTAATTGGAAACTGAAACCAAGAATACCCCTGATTTTTTACTTAGAAAGACTTCTTTTGAAGAGAGGAAATAAAGAGGGGAAAAGAAGTATTGGGAAAGACAGCATTGTTTCTCAAAGAAAGAAGTCTCAGTCTAAATTTGACTTTTCGTAACACAGAAATGACTTTATATCTTTTAAAAAGGAGAATAAGTCAAAACCAAAAGTCAAAAATAGCCATCTCCAAGTAAACACTCAACATTGTTTACATCCACCTGCGTTCGTATTCAAAGGGAAAAAAGGGAGAGGACAGAAACCAAAATAAGCTGATTGCTTTTCGTCTCACTTAAAAAAAAAAAAATAAAAAATTTTAAATTTAAAATCTCATTTGAAAAAAAATTATAAGAGTATAAAATGATTGGAGGAGATTCTATTTGATCAAAGTGAAAGTGTCAGCTTGGTCACAGCCTCGCAGGCCACTGTCCGTGGTGAGATTCGAGGAAAGACACAGATAACCCTATTCCTACAGAATCCCCTTTTGTATAACGAAGTGGTAAAACTTTATGGGGTGAAATCCTTAAAACGATGAACTGGAAACCATGTCTTCCCAACTAAACATTCTGCTTCCATGTCTAAATTCATTCCATGCTTACAGTGTTGTCACAGCTTCCATCTCGGTGCTCCCTCCTCTTAGCCCTTTTCACAGTAACATAGTTGGCTAGATTAATTTATCCTGAAACTGCCATCCCACTATGAAATTTGATTTATTCCCAAGGTGGTAAGATCTTCTTCTTCACTGTTCTCACTGGACAATAATAAATCTAAAATATTTCGGAACCCTTTTTTCCATAGGCTTCTATTGGAGTACGCACCACAGCCAGGTGTGAGTGGGTAGAGAAGTGCTCCATCAGTCATGGTCCCCAGTGACCAGCAAGGCAGTTTGACTTCTCGAGCAGTTAAAGGCCCTTTGCTTGCATTGTTGGTGGCAAATGGCTCTTTTTTGTTTGCTGTAAGATACTAAAGCTGAGAAACTCCCTTCTGCAGAACTCCAGTATCCTTCTCTGCTGTCTGAAGGCACTGTCCTCTCTGCTGCTCGTACCATTCAACACGAGGGTAGGATTTTTTTTCCCTTTTCTCTCACATCACTGTCTGTGATTTCCCTTTACGTTAAATAGCTGGGGCAAACTTGCTCATTGACTCCTCCTTGAAGGTCTCACTTTTCATCTAAAAGACCTTCTTGGATGTATTTCTCTAAAATATTGGGAGATTAAGGAAATACCTTTCTGCCTCAGTCAAGTAACTGAAAAATCAGCGGCTGTGCCAATGAAAGGAACACCAAGTATCTCTCTTCAAATTCAGATTCACCTTCCACAGCAAAGCAATCCTGCAAGAGACCCCATCAGGGCAGAGCAGGATGCTCTGAGCCTTCCACACAGACTGCTCACAGGTGGGAAACAGGGCAGTTAGCAGCACCAAAGGCAGGTACACCTGAGATGTATTACACAGCTAAACACAGCCTCTGCCCTGGCTCCTGCCTCATTAACCCAGCATTCAACTGTTTTCATGGCCCTGACTTCTTATGCAAAAGAAGTTCCAGCTGAGTAAACTGTTGCAGCTCTTTCAGATGTTGTGGACTGACAGCATCTGTCTTACCTTCATGCTGAAAATGATGTCTGGTACCAGCCCTAAACAGCTGGCTCATTTCAGCTGTAACAAACTTCTTGGTCAAAAAGAAGCTAAGAAATACATGAATAAATTATTAACCGTGTTAGTCAATTGAGCAAGGGATCTGGAGCCTGTAATTCAATATTGTCCAAGTAATTTTTCAGAAACAAGAAGAATAAATTTAAAGCATAAACCCAGAGTCGTACATCCTGTGGTTTCCTGGTGCTGTTTTGTCACAACGTCTGTGTATTGTAGCCAGGACAATACATCATTTCAATTTATCTTCTCTTCCTTGTCCTGTTGTTTTTCACTGAAAATGTCCTGTTCTGCATTTACACTGCTCCAGCACTTGTTTGAGTGCAACTTGCTGCAGGAAGGATCATGTCAAGAGGATATCAGCAGACGGTGCTTCCCTGAAGCAGCTATAAATTCCTCTGTTCTCTGAGTACATCTGTGCAGGCAGGACATGCAGGTTAAGTCTCTGCCATGTCCAGGCCTGCATTAATATATTTTATATCTCATGCGAATAATAAGGACAATTAATGACTGACTTATTAAGCAGACTCCAGACTAGACGGAACTAATACAACTCTACGTAACTGCACCTGATCAGGAAGACATCTTCCTAGGAATGCGGTCTCAGAATGGCAACCTATGGTTACTGTTCCTGATATTCATTTGCTCTTCTTCTCCTTTTCTCTCATATTAGTCCTTGATAGGTTCCTTCTTTAAAACTCCACTCCCATTTCAGAAACTGAATAGTACCGCAAAGAATCAATTGCCTAGGAAAACTCAAAAAAAAAAAAAAAAAAAATCTGGAAATCAATTTCCTTAAAAATATAAGATTTTTTTTGGGTTTAGAAAAGTCTTGCTGCTTCTCAATTATGCAGTAAAACTGAACAGGGAGGCTGAAAGATTGCCCAAGGTCACAACATCAATCAGTATCTCAGGTTAAGTGAAGCATCCAAACATGTGAGCTCTGATTTTCGTCATCTAGCTATTAGACAACACTTTTTATTTCCAGCTTCTAATGATTTCCACCCTTCTACTTTTGGAATTCAGCAGGCATTTTGTTAA
This sequence comes from Alectura lathami, assembly GCA_013399715.1. Taxonomy (NCBI): domain Eukaryota; kingdom Metazoa; phylum Chordata; class Aves; order Galliformes; family Megapodiidae; genus Alectura; species Alectura lathami. Next base: position 237,546 of record VXAV01003654.1, read on the forward strand.
TTCAATACCCAATAGCTCATAATGATCCTGCTAAAGATAGACTGCTACAGGGCAGCCATGTTCCATGAAACGGTTGCATAAAAGTGCGATCAGGAAAGCATTTGTCTCACACAGCCTGGAATGTAATTCCTCAGTCTCAAGAAACGTTTTGCTCAGCTAAGTGTAATGAAGATGTGGTAAAAAAAATCTGTACCTTCAGACTGAGTTGTTTTCAGGATTTTTTAAGGGGTAAAACTTTCAGTGGGGTGTTGTTGATATTTTCCATTTTGATAACACAGAAACTCTTTCCTCTAAGGTAGAAAGAGGGAGAAACTGCTCAAGTGGCATAACTCAGGAAGAACTCCTTAACAGAGAGACTAATAAAAAAAAGAAGGAATTCTATCACATTTTTCATTTTCCAGATTCCTTGGATGACACAATGCGTCAGCCAGTATCATTCACATTATTTGCCATGACAGATCCTGCCTGACACAGTGAATCACAGTCGCTCAGGGCGTGTGACAAGCAGCCATTAGGACAGTGCAGCTGCTAAATCACTATTTTCATTTACACCTGCCTGCTGTACATATGCAAAACCTGCAGCTGCACGTGCTGCAAGCTGCTCTTGGTTTGTTGGCAGATTCAGAGAGAGCAATAGCGAGGGACAGAGTCCTTTTCAGCACTCCTATTTCTTTCCAATTCTCTGAGCAAAATGACTAAAGATTTCCATTAGAACATCAAAATATCTTTCTAGGTGTAAGACCAACTCTGCATAAGATAAAGAAATAGAAACTGTATAAACAATCTCAGCATTCAAAAACCTTTCCAAGCCAATTGCAGTATAATGAATTCAGTGTAAATTTGTGATGACCTTGGATCTAAAAAACTCTCCTTCTGCCAATGATTTGCATCGTGGATATTACTTTTGAGTCAGGAATACAGTAAATTGCAGTGTGTAGGTTTTAAAGGATGAAAAGAAAGTAGCAACTGAGTCTCTGTCAGCCAGGCCTGCATAGCCAGGAGGAACTCCGCCAGAGCCAGCAGAATTTCCTTCTCAAGTGAGAAGAGAATTACATTGTTTTTAAGGAGTAAATGCCTTTGTGTTTATTCATGTATGTTAATCCACCCATATGGTCTGCTTGAAAGCTCACAGTCTAGGTAAATTTTATGCAGGGCAGAGAAGATGGAAAATAGCTGCTCAGACTACACCTGCTGCCCTGGCAGCCAAGTGCCTTCCCATGAACCTGAGCACACCTCTGTGCTTAGGACAAGAGTGGTGTGCTTCCAGGTATCCCATTCTCCATGCTTGTGAGTGAGCAGCTGGATTCAGAACCTGCATGAAAACAGAATGAAAAGGAGGAGAAAAAAATTTCTGACAAGTTTTGCTCACTCTGCTCTCTGAAAAGTTCACAGCTGTCAACATACCACTGGGGCTTCTGTGATCCAGCCAGGTGCAAGGCAGTGCCTCAGCATGGACAGAGCAGGGCTGTCTGCCACTGCCAGCAGTGGCCACTTTGTTGGAGGATCTTCCTCCGGCCACTACAAGGTGCTGAATGGTCCTGATCCTTTGCATTCTTATCAGTATTTTCCTCTTTCTTCCTCACCCTCATATTACTTCAGCTCCCCAGAGTTTCCAAAAATCCTTCCCCTTCAAAGCCCCCATACGAAATAGGTCCTACCAATAGGACGCTTCTTGGGTCCTTTCAGAGAACTGAAAGTTGCTGCAGGGCACCTTGCACATACTAAGCACTGCAAACCTATGAGCAAAAGATCCTTTGTAATGGTGGAAGGGTAGAGTGCCCCTTCAAAGCACTGCTTTTAACCACGGTATCTCACAGGCACAGCCTTTAGCAGGTCAGCTCCTGCTGAAGGACTGCGCGCTGTCTGTGCAGTATCAAGCCAGCGCAGGTATTTCCTCTTGCAGGTTGATGCTATAAAATGCTCAAGCTGTGGTTGCTATTTCTCTGTCTCTTTTTAACACATGCAACTGTTCAGTGAGTTACTCGCAGTATATGATCTTATCTATTTCAGTCGTAATAAACATCAACTCATGTTCGTAGAACACCTTTGTCCCATAGGATCTGAAAGTACTTAACAGAATTGTAGTTTTCCTGGATAGACTCATTTTTATTTAATAAGATTATAATGTGCCTTGCACTGTCAGAGATTTTTAAGTGAATCTTTAGATGTGTCAGCTCTTGCCCAGGAGAATTTCAGTAAATATGCCTAGATCGTCGATTCATGCAATTCTGGACCTCTTCCACTTTATTCTGAAAAGTCAATATTTTTGAAGGATTTGGTGTAGGAATGTTAGTACAGTACATTGGTAAAGACAGCTCTTCTTCTGAGGGGTTATGAATGCTAGCACCAGTAAAACACTGTAAATATTAAGGGAGTATTGCTCATGACAGAGGAACAGATGAAGTAAAATGAGGCCCTGACGAAGCACAGGCGTTGTTTATTGGGCAGGCACTTCCAGCAGCAAGGATGTGTTTCCTGCTACACTGCACCATGCAAGAGATGTCAGCAAACACAGCATGGTTTACAGACCCGTGCCTGGAGGAGTGCACCACACTTCTCCCAAATCCTGGGCGAGCAGAGTGCTGGAGCACAGTGGAGGCAAAGGGCTGGATGAGGTTTCAGAGGAGACATGCCGATGGAGTCCCACCTCTGCCCACGCACAGAAACCAACTGGGTCACCTGCAGTCGATGGCACTTCTGACATCCCACATGCTCCAAAAGGAGCCACATTCAGCTCTGGCCTCACCACTGCCTGGGGCTGTCCCTGTCATCGTTGTTCTCATCTGCATAGCAGAGGTTAAAAAATAACCTTCTATGGTGACATGAAGGGCTTCCACATGATGAGGTGTAAAGCAGTGAGTAACTGCAAAGGACAGCCAAGACATCAAGAGTAAGAGCATTTGACCTTTCTTCCTTTGTACAGGCAATGGAAAGGGAAGAGAATTGCTTCAAAGTGGTGAGGAACTATTTCTGTTGATGTTTTTGGTGCTGGTGATTGTTCCAGACAAGATGAGAAGAAAGGACTCACTCAAACATACGTATCTGCTCAAAATATAATAATAGACCACTCTGCAATGCCTTTGTAGCCACAAGACAGCGGAGAGGTTAGGTGGGAAAGGTTAACAATCTTAGAGCAGAGTGAGCCTTTGGAGGAAGACAGAAACAAGGAAGAGGAGGTTTGTGCACAAGCAGAAGACACTTCAAAGCAGCCACTTGATATTGCAATATTATCTCAGCAGTATGTATTCAGCTCTGGCAGGGTCAGAATAGTTCAGCTTCCTTCCATAGTTTACAAACAAACAAATAAAAGCCCTTTTCTGTATCACCCTGCTGCCTTGTTGTCCTTCAAAAGAGCCAGGACAAATGAGGACCCTAGAGCTGTACCTAGGCACAAGAAATCACGTAACACATCTCGTAATAGGAGGATTTGTTTGGGTGTCCCCTGATCAGAACTTCCTCATCTTGCTGCATGTGGTCCTTGACATCTGAGGCATTGACACTGAGTCAATGGGGTTCCTCTAATCAAGTGCAGTGGAGTTTGCAGCTCACCTTTGCTGGGAATTCATTGGAAATCCTTAGAGAAGAAAAGGAGTTAAGTGGTCAGAAGTGGAGAGGAGGGACAAGTTTGGGAAGTGTTTGCAAATGCCAGGCTCCAAAAGAAATAAGTTTAAGGTAGGTCATGAACAGGCACAACCATTCAAACCCACATAATTTCTTCTTCACATATGCTTCCACTTGTTTCATCTAAGGACAGAATTAAAAAAAAAAAAAAAAAAAAAAAAAAAAAAAAANGATGGAGACTCACAAATTTGCCATGGGACCACTGAGGTCTTGAGCAAGACCTGTGGCCTCTTTGTCCTGTTTCTTGCATATTCTTTCTCCCTGTCGTAAAAGAGGCATAACTACATTTGCTGCAGGTAAGGTGCTGAAAGAAGAAATATATGGGTATTTGTTTTGTGCTTTGGGACTGAAATCTATGCTACAAATGAGGGAGATTAAGAATATTAATGCCCAGGTAAAGTCCAGTATAGAGCTAATAGAACTCTTATCAGGACACTCTTTCCTGTAACCCTGGTATTACTGCTGAAAGCTTTGTATTTTCTTCATTTCTAGCTGGTATGCAGCAGCAGAGAGGGAAAATTACTGCTACACACACAGGTGGCCTGAAAGTTAGGATTACAGAGGTAGACGGTCAAGGACATTACAAAAAGCATGATATCATGCAAACAGATGGCCAAATTCATAAGATGCAGCCAGTCACTATAAAAGCTACACAGTCTCAGCCCAACATCACTTGGGAAGTGCCTTCATCAGCAGTGAAGAGGGGCTGCTTGTCCAGCACAACCCATCCTGTGTGAAGCCACCAGCCATTCAAGTAACAGCACAGTGCAAGGGATGATGTCATGCTTGGACCATCAAAAGAAAACAACTGGAACACAGGATATGCAAACTAGTCCAGAAATTGCTAAATGTGAGGTTATTTGTTTCTGTCCTTCTAGAGGAAAACCAATAGCTGCCTGAAGTAACCCCAGGGGTCGGATGAACTAGAACAGCTTCTGGGAAGCAGCTGGTCCTCCCTGTGCCAGGCAAGGAACTGACCCAGCCCCACACATCGTGCTGTGACCACCACACAAAGTACCAGTGGGGGCATTTTTCCAGTCAGATTCATATTGTTCCAAGCTCGATTTTACCGATTTTCCCTAATGGAGGATAACAAAGATCATTGTTGAAATCTCTATTCCTTCTGAGGATGACCAAAAAAAATAAAAGCTGAAATAAAATTTCATTTCAAAAATTTAAAGCAGCTCTCTTCTTTTTCAGAAAGGATTCCAAGTTTTCATGTTCCTACTGTGGCCTGTGTGGAAAAAATTAAACATTCATCTTCAGTTCTTGCTCTCAGTGCTGCTTAGAGGAGATCTCAGGTACTAAACACCTTACTAAGTGGAGAGCAGGAGAAAAGACAGTAAACTCAGCCTTGACAGCGTTAGGGCTGAAAGCACTGCTGCTCCCTCCTAGCCAGTGTAGCCAAAAGTCACATTTTAAAAGCAAGCACTACTGGAATGCGTTCAGCAGTGTCCGTGATTCAGCACACCTCGTCTGCACTTCTGGCCAGACCTCCGTGCAGCAGAAATGGGATTTACAGTGAGGACGAAGAAATTTGGGAACTGATTGCTTGAAATAGCCTCTGTGACTCTGACATTACAGCTAATTAATTGCTAACTTTCAAAATTACATTGATTTAGAGACTGACAGGAATCCTGGGAACCTAAGACCAACAGCTCTGGCAGCCTGCCACCCCTTATTTATTCCCCCCTACATGCCTGCCTTCTGCTGGCACCAGCCTGCCCATGGTCATGTGCCAGGCTGGGGGGAGTGCAGCCAGCACCACCCCTAGGAAGGTCTTTTCCTCAGCCTCACCAGCAGCCTGCACTGCCTCAGTGGCTGCACAAATAGCCAGGCTGGCCATGGCCAGCGGTGTGATGGGAGCCTGGGATCAGCAGGGCTGCTGGGGGGAGAGTGATGCTGGTGAGAAGGGATGTCACATCGCGGCTGATGTGCTCACTTTCTCGGCTGGAACTTAGGAGAAAGGTTGCTGCTTCTCCTTCAGACCATACAGAGGGTTTGAAAGCTTGAGAACTTGTCTGCTTTCATCCAGATATATTATTTGGTCTGATTAAAATAAAATAAAATAAAATAAACAAAAAAAAACACCCTCTGCCTATGGTCGTCGTCTCATGCAAGACATAAGCAACAGCAAATTCCAAACATGTGGTGATTATTGAGTTTTAGGTGTAAATGGATTTTGCTGCTTTATATGAGGAAGGCAATGGCACACCCGTTAATGCTATACACAGAGTCAACACTGGAAAATACTGGCAAGTCCAAAAATGTGATGGAGCTGGTCTTACAGACATATGGCTTCAGTCTCAGTTGCACATAGGGTTTGGCTGTGGGTCAAGCAAATTCCTGACTCCCGTATTTAAAATAGGAGTAATATTATTTCTCAGATCCCGGGGGCTTCCTGGGTACCAAGAGGCTGGTGTCTGCAGACACTTTAGCAGCCACAGGTGCAGAACTTCTCTGCTGTGGTGGGAGACACTATTTTGCTGCTTCTGGCTGATATTTTTGAAACAAGTGAACATGGGGTCATTTCAGAGAGGCTGCAGCAAGCTGGCACATAGGGAGGGCACAGATATTCTTGTTCAGTACTCTGGAGACTGTGGCTTCAGGTGGTCCGCTCCATGGGAACAGGTGACAGGAGTGTCACCTGCACTCAGCAGGGTGAAGCGATGGGACCAGGCAGCGGGGCTGAGTCAGACCTAGAGAAGATCCCCAGATGCAAACTGTCTGTGCCACATGCAGTAGAACCTGGAATCACCGTCAGCAAAATTTGAATCTAAACTCAGCAGAAATGTGTTTGTTTAAGTCCTTACGCACCCTGTTTATCGCAGTCTGGCAGTAATGAAACTTTATACCTGAGATAAGGAGGGTTTCCATTACTGGGAGCCAGGAGTTCAGAGTTTCACTCTGGTAGGTGCGAGCCAGGAATTCCCCTGGTGAGTTTCCTACAGTCTGGGCAGCACCAAAGGAGAGCGAGTGACTACTGACATCATGGGGAGCATGAATTAATATCCCAAGCCACAGATAAAGACACACTTTATTCTTGGAGCAAGCAGTAAGGCACTTTCTCCCCTCCTCAGGCCATAATAAGCAGATGAATTTGGGAGAGCAGAGCATCCAGAGCAAGGGCTTTGGCTCAGCACAGCCCTTTCCTCTTGGCAAGGAGTGAGCCCTTTTCCATTGACTGTCGTGGATCTGGGCAGTCTTTAGTCAGGTTTCCATGCATGGCGACAAATCAAGCGACCAGGGCAGGGAAAGTAATTAAGTTTTCCAAGCAAGCTGGATCTACCTTTTCTGGAACAGACCAGCATGCTCAACGCGTATCGCAGGCCTGGCCTTTGGAGAGATTTCAGGAAGGAGGAGGGACATACTTTATCAGTCAAGGTTCTGATTTCTGCATTGGCACAACCACAGTGCAGCAGTAAATTTGCAGGTGTTAACGCCATCGGGGTCATTGTGGTTGTCTCATCTGCTCACCCGCATGAGGGACCCCTGTTGGTTTCCCCGTTGATGCCCCATCCAGCCCAATGCCATGCATTTTGGCATGAGCACTCTCCTTGGCAAGACAGCCAGCCCTGATTTACAGGCTCCAAGTGACGGAGACTCCCTCCCACCCTGAGTAACCTGTTCTGATAATGAATTACGAGGAGAAAGGGAGCAATTTAGTCAATCGTGTTTGTGTAGGATGATTTTACATGTTGCAATGGTGCCCACTGCAGCAAGTAAATTGCCCCCTGGCTTTCATAAACATCATCTGTACACAAACATTATCCAGAGCAACTGTATGGCAGGGAAATTCTCCAGTGTGAGATAATGTCATCTCCACAGCAGTAAGAAAGGTAAAACAGTACATACCAGCTGGGAAAGAGGGAGAGGCGACAAACAGCAGCCAGCTGTAAAATGACCATGTCAGGGCTTCAGCTGCTTGGGTCTGCCTGATTTAAAGCTCCAGCCCCACTAAGGCGTGCCGAGGAAACAAATCCTGTAGGAGAGTAACTTCATACCCAAGAAAATTACAAGGCACACGGAGGTCAAGCTGCTTCTGTGGGGTGCCTTTATAATATGGCCACGAGCAGGAAAGATGTCGGAAATGAAGTTCCATCTAATCAGATGGAATTGGCAATAAAGACAGGACTGCTCCATCTATTTATTACATTAAGTCCAAGGGAACAAGGGCCCTTTTTCTTTCTAAATTTGGATGTAATTACAGCCAGCTCTTCATTAGTGCTTTGTAACCTCCATTGCAGAGTGCTTTGCAGAGGAAGCTGATGGCATAATTCCTCTTTTACTGGCAGAGAAACTGATGCCCAGAAATTGAAAAGTGGTTTGGATAAATTCTTGCAATAGCCCAGTAAATAGACCATAGAGGGGAACATGGCTCCACTGCATCATTATCCTTTCCTCATGTTCTGTCACTCTGTGCCCAGCAGAAGGAAAGCCCTGACGGTGTGCTGTGAATCTACCACAAACCAGGTACAGTTGGACTGAGCCAACTCCTTTCCTACATCTGTGAAGGCTGCAACTGCCTTCCCCATCCTGTGATCAAGGGGTCGATATGAAATGATATGTAGACTCATCTAATCACGTTATAAGAAGTCATGCAGAGCTCAGGGTCTCTATATTAGGGAGTGACCTCTGAGGTGAAAGATGGAACACAAGAGCTTTAGACCATCTTTTCATTGCTTTAGTCATCAAAAGTTACATTCCAGGACAGCAAGACTTGTCATCCTGTGGCGGAGAGCAGGGCGAGGAGGCTGGTTGCTTCTAGACCTCACCCTTCTGCCCACCACCATGCCCCAACCAAGGGAATACTGCTTCCGGCAGCCACACTTCCTACTGAAAAGCAAAGAAAAGGAAAGAAAGAAACCCTCAGCCTGCTCCGGGATTTTGGAACTGGTGTCATAGCCATTAGTAAGAAGTGCTTTAAAGCACTGAGTCACTGAGGAGCCATGAGCCTTTCCCCATGGGGGCCCAGCCATGAGCAGGTCTCAGGACAGAGCACACAGCCAGATTGCAGCAGAGCTGCCCTCTGCTTCCAGGGGCTCTCCTGGCCGTCCACCATCCAGCGGGAGCCGTGTATCTGTTCTCAACAGCACAGCTCTTGCTTCCCCTGCCTGTATCATCCTGGTAGGAAACTGCCCAGGAGAAGCCTTCAAGCTGCCTTTAAAATGTAAATGGTTCTGTCCATGTGGACCTCTGGCATCCTCAGATATCTTCAAAAATTGACATTTCTTCTTCCAGCATCCATCTGTTAACAAAAATGGGAAATTTCGTTTCCACCTGATCATACCAGCTGAGCAAACAGCCATTCTGGGCACTAGAACAGAGCAGGAGAGCAGGGCAGGAATCAGAAGCCTTCATCTTCCACCAGCATTGTCAGAAAACACTAAGCAGACTGCTATCAATTGCTCCAAGGTGGGGACAAAGGGGTTAAATTTATAGACATCAGCTGGACACGTGCCCAACACTAAGCCTCATGATGCTAGGCACAGACATAAAACAACAGCCATTGCTCCCAGGGGCTTACAAATGGCTCGATCTTTCCTTGGCTTTTTTCGTGACTTTTTTACCTTTTTTTTTTTTTTTTTTTTTAAATCTGCTATGCAGTGTCCCAGTGGAGGCAGCTGTCTGATGAGCACTTCAAGAAATTCAGCCCTTATCTGCAGGTGCTTAAATGGGAGCTGAGCCCTGGGGAAAAGTCACGCTTCTGCATAGTGAGCGGAGGTGCGGATGGCAGGAAGCCACGTCAGGAGGTCGGGGCTGTGATCCAGCCTGGACCAAGGCAGGAGCCTCGTGGAGCACCCTGCAGTCCAGGAGGGAAGAAGATGCAGGCATGCAAAGAAGAGTAAGAGGGCAAGGCAGGGCAAGGACCCCACAGCCGCAGTACCTAGGCAGCTCCCCGCTTCCTGTGGGTATGGAGACATGGCGTGAATTTGGCCAACACCAAAGCACACGCACAGCAGAAGCAGGCTCCACCAAACTGGAAAGCTGCACTGAGCTGCCTGTACACGCTCGCTGCTCCGATGGCTCTTCCAGCATTTCGGGCACCGTGGGTATCACCATAGGTAGCGGGTTTGTGTTATAGGTCCTCTGCTTGGTCTGTGAACACCTCAGGAGTATCTATGCTAATAAATAAGGCAGCTGCAGAGCACCCCGCTGTCCATGCTGTTTCCTCACCCACATGTGTTCTGGCATAGGTTTGGCCTGTGTCAGTTTGCTGTCTCCCAGACATTTGGGATGGCATAGGCTGGGGATTGTTCCTACTGATACCTGACCATATTCATGTTGTTTTTGAGGGTGGAAGGGGGTGAAGTGAAAACCTGCAAGTGTGTGGATGCGAGTCAGGCCATGGCACTCAGCCTCAGCACCAGAGATGGACCCTGTGATGTTTCAGCTGTGCAGCTGGGGCCATTTTCCAGTCTTTCCCCACTTCCAGTCCGTGGGTGTCAGCTAGCTCTCCCCTGCCCTTCTCTGCACCGAACACCAAACACCAAAACTTACCATCCCAGGCATGGCTCAGTCCAGCAGCTGGAGTCAATGCCTTCATCAGCACGTTGAAGAGTGTTGCTGTTGGAAACCCTGGGAGCCACTTGATTCCTGTGCCTCAGAGCAATCTTTCATCCTCTGCTCCTGCTGCCTTTGCTAAACAACCCAACCCAAAATCTCAGCCAGACAATTTTCTCCCACTCAAATCCTCGGCTCATCCCATCTAACCTTTTTTTTTTTTTTTTTTTTTTTTTTTTTTTTTTTTTCCTCTGTGATTTCTTCCAGAAGAAATGAGGCAAATGAAATGTGACCTTCTCCCTCTGCTCGGTTCATTCTCACTTCCCTTTCCCCTCCACCAGCAGGTGACTTCTTCTAGTCCCTGAAGTCTCCAGGGACAGAACACCTTCTGTCCTCTCATAGCTGTACACATACGATTTTGATGTTTTTGTTCATTGCAAAAAATCTGTCTCTATTTGTCTTCCACTTCCTTCTCAGTACGAAAACCTTTGCTGTTTTCCCTGGTTGCTCCTATATCTTCTTAACGAATCCTAAGGGATTTTGTCTATCTTCTCTACAATATTCATGGAGAAACTGTGAATCCTTTCTCTTCTCTTTGACTTCCAAACTTTATTCCCAGCTTATTCTGATCATTTCTGGAACTTACTTCTCAGTTCAGATCTGCAGGGACCAAGCAAGGTGTGTTCTTGTATGTGTTATAACACCTCTTTCTGTTCTCTCACTGTAACCAGATTAATTGTTAGTTAGTCATTAAAAAGTGAACTTTTCCAAAAGAAGAAGTTGCTGATGGCTAGGGAAAGAGTCTCTGTCCCAACTCTTTTTCTCCTCATGTGAGACAGATCTGGCTTCCTAAAATGCACAGCAGCCCTGCAAGCGTACCTCCGCTCTTTGCGGTCTGCTGCCAAGGGGACCGCGCAGACCGGGCTCTCCTCACATCCCCAAACCCCTTCCCAGCCAGCTCTGGGGTGTTGTAGCCCTGGATCCTTGCTCTTCAGCCGTTCTAATGGAAGTTTGATGCCTTTTTGTGTACCTTCAGCACAATCAGGTTGTCCCTTTCTTTCGGATTAGTGTTTTTAAATGCCCTGGACGCCTGGTGAGGAGCAGGCAAATCCCACCCCCGCACTCCCACAAGCAGCAAAGCAACAGCACACTGCAGCCCCTAACTGGATGTTTCTGGATGCTTTCATTGAATATACAGTCACAAAGGCTACAGATAAAAGACTTTTTTCTCGGAGAATATTTCCTTCCAAGGGTAAGATGTATACCCTAGACAGAGGACATATACTTCATATTAAACATTGAGGATCCCATTTTCTGCTGTGTTCCAGCTGCTGAGAGCCCCTCGGATGTAGCAGAGTAAACATAAACCCAGTCAGACTGGGTTTACAGCTGCTTTGTGTTACCAAGCTGGCACAGAGCAGCTGGAGTGTACTGGTAAAAGTGGCCCCTATGATATTCCTGAGGCCTCGTCAGACCTCATTTTATCAGCACACTTCAGATGGCGAGGGTGGAAATTGTCCATCACGAACAGAAACACAATGAAATCAGTTAAAGATGATGATGCACTCTCAGTATAATATTACATAGTAGCAAGTATTTTATGGGAAACCCTTTGAAATCGGCTGCTTTGGAGCACAGAGGAGAGAACTGAGGCTCCCTGGAGCAGCAGTGCTGCAATGATGGCATCCATCTCCCCCGCTCCCCAGCCCAACCCATGTTTGAACACTGAAATTAATTCTGGGGTGAAAAAATGGATGTGTTGCCTGCTTCTAAGTATTCATGTACTCACTTCCTAACACAGTGTCAAAGAGATTCTTTTAGCCTGGAGTTACATGTGGGAAGTTCATTGCTCACACAAGATTTGCAAAACCCCCTAATGCGATGTGATTTAAATTTGAAGCAGTGTAAATTTGCAACCCGATAAAAAGGGGTAATCACAAAAGAGTGCATGATGGAGCACACTTAGGCCAGTGTTTTGGAAATTTAAAGTAAAAAAGAAAAACTCAGCATTCTTCAATAAAGAAAGAGGTTGTGTAAGCACTTGAGAGGAAAATAAAGGAAAGAGAAAGCACTTTTGTACATGGAGAATTAATCTGTGCACTGACCTTCAGCCTGCTCTGGCACTTACACAGCTATACCAAGTGAAATGCGGACATAGTGCAAATGACATAAACAAATTCCTGCAGAGGAAACTGTTCTGATGGAGGCATCCATTCTCCAGATCAAACCCACCTTGCTAATATACTTCCCTTTTGCACAGCTCACAGCTCCCGCTCTGCTAATGGAAAACTCACTGCACAAAGTGTGGCTTACAAGAGCAAAAAATCAATGCGCACAGGTCTGAATTTCTCAAGCGCTCGAGCCGCCATGCTTTGGCAGTGAGAAAGCCCTTGGCTTTGCAGGCTCACCTAGCCCACACTGAGCCCTGTCTGAAATATCTACAGCCCTCTGATCGACTGCATTGCACCAGGCAGGAGAGATGACAGCAGGCCTGGGCTATCAGCTAGGCAGAGTTACCGTGTCGGGTGAGAAAATGGATGCTACTGCCTGCTCGGCAGTAAGAGGAAAAGGGAAGCAGCAATAAGGGATAGAGACAGTTGTTATAAGTTTGACTAGGGACCGAATTAAATCGATGCAGTAAATGGCACTTAATGCACTTTAGTGACCCAATACATTTACTTCATCATAGCGTGTGCTGTGTGGCTGATTACATTTGATGCATAACACATGAAAAGCACTAGAGGCCATTTCTGGAAAGCCTCGGGATGTAAACCAAATTCTCTGGGCACCTCAGTTTTTCAGCATTTCTGTGGACACACACACACACACACACACACACTTTCCTGCATGGCACACTGGATTTGATAGCACCTTTCAGAGGTCACCTTGGCACTGATTTAACACTCCCACCGAGTTTGCCTTGATCAGCAGTCAGGGCTCCAGTCCTGCATAAATTCTGACAGTTTCCTCGGTTTGTTTGATTGAAACAGCAAAGCTTTTATTTTTTCAGACCAAAATCCAAGAAAACTTGGTACAATCTTAGAAAAATAAACAAGCGTTGAAATGTGCCAGCTGCAGAATACAGTGGGAGTTCACTCATTCATGTGGCATCAAGCCATATACACAGAGCAGGCAGGCTGCCCTCAGAAAGTTCAACCCTGAGGGCTACGCAAAGGCTTGCATTTCTTCATCTACATGACACCCTGGGGAAAATCCTGTGCCAGAGCAGTGGAGATGTAAGAAAGGCAACACAGTCCTAGAAAGATGCTAGGAGCTGGGAGAGCTGAGTCCTTCTCCTTGTTCTGGCATTACTTCACTTGCTTTATTGTTACGTTTTTCTTTCTTCTTCCTGAGAGCTGTTGTTGTGAGCTTTCCTAACCCTGCTCACTGTGAACAGGCTGGGCTTGGGACACCCACATGGGTGGTTTGGGCAGGGGGTCTGCAGGCCCACAATCTCTGTGCACAATGGGCACGTGCTGTGGACTTGCTCACTGTCACCTACATCTCTGGAGTGACTCTCCTTTAGGGCAGCATTCTGGGAGGATCCTAGTGGATGGCAAAATACCATGCTGGACCCAGGTGTCTTCCAAATTGTTGCTGAGGATGCAGGCAACCTCCAGAACAGCTGGAGCTGCAGACAGTGTGTATCCATAATTGTAATGAATTGAGACTCAACAGGCTTGAGGTGCCCGTGCCTTACAAGACCAGACCTTGAAATTCTGCCCCTCTGTTATACTGGGATAACAATTTTGAAACATTTTCGTAAGTAGTTGTGACTGTGATATTGTTATTGCTGTGTGTCACCCTAAATCACTATGCTTTTCCAAGCCTTTTCTTCATCTAGAGGTTAAATAGAACAAATGAGTGGAGTCTGTAATGCATCACCAGTGCAACAAGACAGGGGTTAGTGGCACTCCCCCTTACTGGTACCAGTTCCAGAGTTTCTTCCATGTGATGTAACACAAATTTACTCTTAAATCAAGAGCTTCACCTGGAGATCAGAAAGCACTGGCACGTACCCCTTGCAGAATGAGGATATTTATGCATATCCACTTGCTGTCTAGGTACAGTGAGGTGCAGAGAGGTTAAATGGGTTGTTACCTCAGAATAAATCACTATAACAATTGGGAACAGGACCAAGAATCCCATCAGCCATTCCTCAGTCTCAGTACATGAAGGCTGTCTTCCTTGGCACTTTATTTAGTACTGGCATTATTCCTCCCAAGGTACCAGACTTGACTTCTGTTACTAGCATCATAAAAAATGATACAGGGAGGCTGAGCCCCACCCTCATCCTGTTCACACATCTCACTTCTGGGCCTATATTGCACGGCAACACAACCCAGACAGCAAAGCCACTGCACCCGCTCAACTGGCTTTGGAGGAAGATCCAGTCCCAAGGCGACCTTGAGCCATGATCACGCCAAGGCCACACCGCTAGGGAAGCTCACTGGTCTTCTGTGGGACCACGTTCTGGGGCTCAGGGCAAGCATGATGTTGGCTGCAGAAATTCTGGATTCATTCCAGCGTGTCTGAGAGCAGAATTTGGCCCTGCTATGAGAAGAAAGGAGAGAAAAATATACATTGGATTTATTTGCCTCTGGAGTGAACTAGACAGATTTCAATACTTAAGGGGATTGCATTTAAATCATCTGTGGATTTTTGAAAACAACATTATTGCATGGTATCACAAGCAATTCCCAATTTTTAGATCTTCTTGAGCTGGGCTCGGGTTTAGCCCTAATAGCAACAATTCTATTACTGCTGCGAGGGAGATGGAATTGCAATGAACTGGTATACGTTTTCCTTAAAAATTATAAAGTGACAAATGTTTTATTTCAGCTTCTCCCGAGGATTTGCTGAGTATTAAAAGTAATCTTAATGTAGTCACTGGTTGGCATTAGCATAGTGCTTTAGCTGCTGTTTCAGGAGAGGCAGGAGGTTGTGTGTTTCCTTGCCAGCTTCTCACAAGGTGCTACTCACATTGTAAATATGGTTTTGTTATCTAGTAGGATCAAGACATAACTAAATAAAAGATACGGTAACTTCATCCTTTGAAAGCCTAATTCTGATCATTTTCAGGACCAAAACCACTCATTGTCCTCAACAGAAGTAAGAGGGTT
This sequence comes from Alectura lathami, assembly GCA_013399715.1. NCBI lineage: Eukaryota > Metazoa > Chordata > Aves > Galliformes > Megapodiidae > Alectura > Alectura lathami. The sequence goes on from VXAV01003654.1 coordinate 252,794, forward strand.
TTACATCAACTGAAGCAAGAGGAAAACCTGTTTCTTCAGCTGTATCAGCCCTTTATCACTGTGATTAAAATTCTTGGTTTTTGAACCCCATTTCAGACATTCTTACCTTGTCCATTTTGCTGTTTTCTGCCCCATTCCCTGCTGTTCCATCAGTGGTAGCCATAGTGCAGGAATGGTGATCGGGCCACCGGTACCTCACCTCCCACACCTTGTGGCTCCACAGCAGCTTTAGGTGATGAAACGGTAAAATGGGGCAGATCTTCAGAAAAACCCTCATACCCACATAGCAGACTAACAAATTGTGATGGAACTGAAAAGCTGAGTGTCTGAGTATCTGACCAGTCTGTTGCAGACTTTTATCTTCAAAGGAGCAGAGTGGCTGCAGACGCGTTTATATCTCCAAATCAAGATGGCAGAAGAGGCCCTACGTTCTTCTGAAAAATTCAGGACCTTTTCTGTCTTCTATAAGGCTACCAAAAGATAACCCCACTGGTGCTGCCACGGACCTCGGTGTGCTTAATAAATGCAGGAACTGAATGTGGATTTCTTTCAGAGAGGAACAAAACCTCAAACGCGTCCCTCAGTCCACAGCAACTGATTTGCCTTGTGTTTGTTTGGTGATCACGAGTGTGAGCTGTGTGAGAGAGAAAGGGAGAAATTTGAGGAAAAATACTTACAGGGTCAAAATTCTCTTTTCTGCTGCTACTTCAAAAGAGTGTTGTGTTGTTTTTTTTCAGTCACTACCTCAGCAGCTGTTAAGATTTTGTTATTGTGAAATCTCAGCCTGTGTTTTCTGGAAAGAAAAGTATCCGTTCCTACATCCACTTCACCACTACCAGCAAAACAGTAGTTAATTACAGAAAGGAAGCAGGGAGGAGCTCGAGCTGAACAGAGGAGCCACTGCAGCAGGCAAAACCCATTCATTCTTAATGCGCAATAGAAATGCAGGTAATGTGCAAAATGAGCTACACTACCTGGAGCAGGCAGCTCATAAAACTCGTGTACATCCCTCAATGCAATGCAGAGAAACAAATGTGTGGAATAAAGCGCATCATGCAGGTACTGTAATGTCACCATCACGCTGCTCAAAATCTTGAGCAAAATCTGTTTCTTTCTGATAACATTGTGGATACAATTAACTAATAGCTTTAGAAAAGGAAAGCAGAGAACTGTTTCTTTTCTCTCTGCTTCACATTTATAAGACAAAATAAAATGAGATGTTGATCAGTGCCAGCTCTCTTATCTATTTCCATTCAAATGGCAGCACAATGAGTTTCAGTGAGGTTTTTCAAACTAGCCCTACAGTCAAAAGTGCATTTAGAGTTGAAATGATTATGCACTAAATATTTTGGACCAGCTCCTTAAGTTTGAGCAAGTAAGCAAAGTCTCAGTGACTTCCCTGGCCTGGTTTTGATTTATTCCAGCTATCTGTTTTCATTTCCAGTGTGGTGGCTTAGCATGCAAAACTGACACTCAGTGTGGGATGCCCCTCACCTACCAAGTCCAATGCAGAGATCTCCAGTGAAGCTCATCCTTCTTCGACAGACTGCTTTTCTGTATATCTATACAGAGATGAAGTAGGCACAACTCTCTGGGGGCCAATTCATCTGATTTATTTGGGACTTGATCAGGCTGAGTACATAGGCTGCCAGAGGTGCACAGCTACAGCAGCAGTTTGGTTCTGCTCAGGTTTGCACTTCTGAAGCGACTATTCTGATTTTCTACACTTACCTTATTTTGGTTCACATCACAGAGCAGCGCTGGAGCATGCAAACTGGGTCCTTTTTAGGTGAAACTAAACCCTAAGATGCCAAAGTACATGCAGTGAAGTCCATTCCCACTTCTAAACCTCACCCTCCAGAATGTATGTAGTGTGGAAGTCAGGTTTGAGACTACAGCTCTACACCAACTAGCCCCTGCTGCTTGCTAATGTAGACAACAGCATTCTGGTAGCTCCTGCAGTTGTAGCGCTCTATATTTAACCAAATGAATTCCACCCCAAGATGTTTTGTGTAAATAACATGGCCACAAGCCAAGGAGTGAAGGGTTGAAGGAGTAAAATGCTGTTCTGGGACTGTTTACAGGGTAACATTTTTTTTCTCTCATTTTCTGGCAGGGAGGAGCCTATAGCCAATACCAGATGCTGTATCTTTTGGGATGCTCTGTTTTAGAGGAACCTGTCCTGACTCAGAAAGCCAGGAGCAGAACAGATGGGATGACAGTTAAAGGACCTCTCCATGCTCTGATAGTCTGAGACCCAGAAGAGATGAGGCCAGCCCAGGACATCTCTATGGGAACAAACCAGTGACAAATCCCCTGCGTGACATGACGGGCCAGTGATGTTATCAGGAGCTTTCCCACCCCGGGATTCATCAGACCAGATGCTGGTACCTGTGCTGCAGGTCTGCAGTCAGTGTGCTTGCACCATCAGCAGAGAGAAGCCAGCACACGTCTAAGCCAGGTGGGGAGAATAATCCCTAGAAATACTTTGCTCTGTCCATTGGCTATACTGGGAGATGCTTTGGTCCAGCTCTGACGGACGGGAGTGCTTTGTAGGCATCTGAAGTCAGGTGGGATGAATGCAATCCCCAGTGTTGTGATGGGCTTCTGATAACCCCCTAACAAAAAATATGAGTCAGTAATTAAATATATTCTCACCCTTCAGGGATCAGCCTTCCAGGGCCTTCAGTCAGGCGCAGCAAACAGTTTTTCCCCATCCACATTTATCATGAGCTGTATTAAAAACCAATGTTACCTACCAATTACTGCATCACAATACAGGGATACTGTCCTACCATACACAAGTGACATTTTTTCTGCCCTCGGTTAAGACAGTAAACACCTGTTAGTGCTACCGGACTAGTTATCACTGTGCACAGATGCTACACCATGTACATTACCTACGTAACAGACGTATGAGATACACATACAGACATTGCTCAGTTCGAGCTGAGGAGAAAGCAGATACAGAAAAGAGCCATGCATTTAATCACCCTGAACTTGAGATACGTGGCAATCAATCATGCTCCCAAATTTGTGTTTTCAACAGTACAAGCAACAATTTTACCTTAAAAATAAAAACACACTCCAACAGAAATGTACGTCCTTTATTAACAACTTTTCAAAATAAATCTGAAGAAAAAAAGTCTTTGGTGACACTATCTATAAAAAACAACCTATTTTAGATGGCAAACCTATGATGTTATACAGGTTAATGAAGTAAACCAAATCATATGGCTTTTTAATTTCTCATTCTCTCTTTTTCTCTCACTCACACACTTGCTTTAGGTTTAATTGCACCATGTTTCAATAGTCAAACAAAGAGGGAGAAACACTTTAAAAAAGATGTGGCAGCACTATGAAAACACTGGTAATGCATTAGAAAATTTTTCTCAAAAATGTACATTTTATACAAAATAAGATTGTATTTCTGTTTGCTTTTTTGCTTTACATTTGTCCATCTATGAATTCCCATTTCAGGTTTTCATTCTCACCATCCAAACACTATACATATTGTCTCTCAAAATAAATATACAGGATTATGTACAAGGTCACAAGGCCCACTGGATCATCACCAACCCACTGTTAAAAAATCGCGAAAAGGTGGGAGGGAGGGGGCATCCAAAAGCCTCTGATGAGTCCCACAAAACCCCCTAAGTTAACGCCAACTTAAAAACGTGTGTGAAGAAAACACAATAGTGGTATAAAGGCCAGCTTGACTTGGCTTTAAACAAGGGTGCGATGCACAAACCCTGGGAAGATGCGTTCGTGTTCCAGCAGGCACCAGCTAAGGCCCCACGCGGGCAGGAGGCCGCAGGCCCGGCCCTGCCAAACCCCACCAAAACCCATGGGAACGGCTCCGTCAGGCTGGCAGCCCAGAAGAAGAGCAGGCACCAACCCTCCAGTGCTGTGAGGAAGTTTAACTGCAGGGATTAATAGAAGTGCTGTCCATCAACAAAGGTGTTACGACAAACACTGAGTTGTCTTTTATTTTCGATATGAGGGGAGAGAGAGAAAGAGGAGGGTGCCGCATTTTACACTGGGAATGTGAAGATTTAACAAATAAAATCCGTCTACTTCTAGCTGTTTCTCTCATTGTTTCCGTGTCAAATGATTACCTTCATTCTTGAAATTATGTCTTTTGGTAAATGAGCTATTTCAAAAGGCGCTCATTGGTGAAAGGTTTAATTCCTCTGTCAAAGTTGTCTCTAAGACAGAAATTGGAATCTAAAGGTGATCAGCTCCATGGTGTTTCCAAATGGAAAAGATCAAAGCGCTCGATAGCCATGCATTAGCACACCACTGTGTTCATTATGAAATTGTTACATAGCTTAAACATTCACACTTGGAAAAAGCTATGGTAATAGCTAGAGATTTCACAAAATAGAAAGAGGGCAAAAAAATGTTGTACAGGCCCAAGGGACTGCACGGAGAACCAGGCACTTTCTATCTTGGAAGTCTGCCCCTGTTTTTGTGTCTCATTTTTCTCATTACAAAACCCTCCTCCAGCAATAGATCTCATTCAAATTGTAACTGGGAAGGGTTTCTTTCTTTCCTTTTTTTTTTTTTTTTTTTTTTTTCTTTTTAATAAATTCAATTAAAAAGTCATCAGTTCTCCCAAACTCTAATTCCTACTTTTGCTCTGCTTTGATGGCATGGATCTGTTCACATTCATCCATCCATCTCACCCCTGATTAAATTAAGGTCAGTAACCTTTACGGAAGGCCACATGCATAACACTCAGTCAAGTCATCAGGCATTCAAGTACCTGTAAAGTAAAGGCTAACATAGCCTGCTGTTAATGAAAAATAAAATGTAATAGAAAAAAAACTATAAAAGTAGCAACAAGGAGTGAACCTTGTTTCAGCACCATCTGAATTAAGGAGGGGGGAAAAAGGATAAAGAACTATTAACTCGCATGTAGGATGTGATAAAGGGGTGGTTTTGCTCACTAAAGGAACAACACGGCTCTGCCTGACACAGACATGCACAGGAGGCTTGGAAGCACGCCTGGTGTCCGAAGGAGCACCGACAGAGAGCATCTGCACTGGGTGTACCACGCCGTGTCTATACGCTGAATCTGTGTCCAGTTCAAGGCCTCACTGTGGCCTTCCAGTACTTGAAGGGAGCTTATAAACAGGAGGGAGAGTGACTTTTTATGTGGGAAGATAGTAATAGGACAAGCGGGAATGGTTTAAACTAAAAGAGGGGAGATTTGGGTTACATGTTAGGAGGAAATTCTTTACTCAGAGGGTGGTGAGGCACTGGCACAGGCTGCCCAGAGAAGCTGTGGATGCCCCGTCCCTGGAGGTGCTCAAGGTCAGGCTGGATGGGGTTCGGGGCTGGATGGGGTTCGGGGCAGCCTGATCTGTTGGGTGGCAACCAGCCCACGGCAGGGGGTTGGAACCCGATGATCTTTACAGTACCTCCCAACTCAAGCCATCCTATGACTCTTTCTGTGGATGTCTGGTCCACAGACACAGAGATCCATGGCCATTGCCCTACCAGCCGCAAGACACATTCCTTCCTATGGAGATGGGTCTGCCCAGGTAACATGCTGCAAAGGGGAACTCGTGTACCTCTCCTGAGCCCTTCTGGAGCTTAGCCCGTCATTGCTGCTTGTTTAGTTAGTGATCTGTAAACAGAAAGCACCTCGAACTGCAGAGAGACCCTTAGCGCAGCCTCTTTCAGCCACCTTGAAAAATGATGGGAACAGTGTCATACAGATTAAAAGCCTGACCTTACTTGCTGCACTCCAACACTGGTTAGCTGCTCCCCTGCTACTAAAATCCCAAAATGGCACCAACTAAAAGACAGACGGAACTGTAATGCTTGGTTTTTGTAGGGTTCCCCCTTTTCCTCTCCCTGTCCCCAGGGTTGCTGAGGACACATCCATGCACCCTGCCCACCTCATCCAGTGTCTGACACTCAGAACATCTGAGGGAATACACATTGCTCTCTCTGGAGCAGCTGCCTGTCTCAAGAGGACAAAGCGGCACGGGAGCTGCTTTATGGGATGCGGGAGCTGAAGTAGCTGCTCATTATACAGAGACAGGAGAATTGCCTGCTCCCCTTCCCTCCCTGGTCCTGCCTACCTGCCCTTGCCTCCTCACACATCTCCACATGCTGACTTAACTCTCTAAAACGGCATTAAAAAATGAAGCAAATCACTGGCCAGTTTTCTGCACCAGGGTGGCAGCAGGCGCGAGGCGAGACTGCATGGCCAGCGGCAGGAGCGGACAGGAGCGGGGAAAGTGGCACCTCTTCCTTCCAGCAGCACTTCATCACTGGCTGCAGCCTCACACATGTTTTGGCAGATTCCTTTAAAGATGTGGTTCAGATTTAATGCAAAATGTCAGGAACCTCATGTTCCTGCCCTAACTCGCTGTGCTCTGTTCAAATATTGCAATACATATGCAAAGCAAGCCACTCTTTGCAAGTCATTACATGTCAGATTGCATACAAACATTTAGCAATATGTACTTTGCAGTTTTAAAGCAACTTTCAGTTTAGGGATTTTGATCTTGCCATCTCAAGAGAAATTGTATCGGCTTTATGGCATTCCCTCCAATACCAGCAGCTATTACAAATCCTCTACAAATGAGGATCTGAGGCATGCCTCAGTTATGGGAGTTGCTTAAAGCTGTGTAATAAATCAGTGCTTGAGCCTGAATGAAATGCAACCCTGGTCCACCCTTCCTGTTCTTCCAGCTACTCTTCACCCCTGCTACTGGATGGCCTGGATGCAAGCGAATGAGGTATAGACAGGCTTGCTGGTCCTCTGCTGGGCACCCACACCATGCTCCCTTGCTCTTGTGGTGGTTATCATTACAGAATGCCCCAACGCACCTCACAGAGATGTGAGATTTCAAAACGTTTTTAAAGTGCTCACTGTCCTAGCAAACCATAACAGCACTTTCCTTACCCAAACCACCACTTTTGTTTTCAGTCTTTACTTTAAACACATGAATAAGCAAAGCATTACAGAGAAGTAAACAAATGGAATATTTCCACTTAAAAAATACTTCCATCTGAAATGATAAAACCATTTTGGAGCATGAGCAACACTGCTATTTCCAAGGCAGGCTTTTGCCCAAGTTACCCTGCCTTGTGCCAGCCTGGGAAAACCCACTGTTGCCAGCACCGATACCTGACAACGCACTTTGCTTCAGGTGTCAGAACTCCAGGAGGTAATTTCTCCACCTACTTGCACTTCCAAAAAATGATAAAAAATAAAATAAAAAGAGAAGCCCATGCCCATGATTTCATTTCATATAAAAACCACTTTGTTACAGTCCAAATTCTTGTGCTGCAAGCACTAGCATGCTCCCTTTCTTCAACAACACCCTTCTGCCCTCAAAACAAAGATATTTTTAGAGACTCAGCGGCTGCAGCCCAGCAGCAGTACTACCCCGGCCATGCTGCTCTTGCCCAGTGGCATGGCCACGGGGACAAGGCTCTGTTGCAGCCTCATTTTCCTGCGGTCTCGCTGCTGGCGTGCTCCTGGCAGGGACGTTCCTCTCCCTGCTCAAAGCAGGGCCGGCTGAGACTCCGCGCAGGCCCCCAGCCAGCAGAGCCTCCGCTTGCTGGGGGCTCCCCGGTTTTCCGTCTGTCCAAAGGAGTTTTGCCATAGTGGCCACAACCAGCTTGTAGAAAATGGAGAAAAAAATACTAAAGAATCAGCAGTTAAGGAGAAACATAATACTTCATTTCTGTCCTGCTTGTGCTCAATTTGTTTCTGAAACTGCTGCATTTTCTCCCTGTGAGATTCAAGCATTTAACTTTGCAGGGGAAAATGAATGAAAATTGCAATGACAATCAAACGCATGAAAGAAAGAAATGGCAGCTTTGAAATATTCACAACCAACACAATTTTGATTAAAGAAAGAACTCTGTTTTTAATAGGTTTTTTTTTTTTGATCATTAAAAAAGTTTAAACCTGCATAGCAATCATTTCAAAAATAATTATTTAATGTTCCATAATGAAACTGTACACAACCTAGTCGTGAGAGACAGAAGCCTGCCAGGCGGGTGAAGCAGTCCGGAGCCGTGCACCCCCAGGTGCCGCTCGCCATTGCCGGGTGCGGACGGGCCGCGGCACAGTCTGGCTCCAGGCGTGGCGGCCGAATTGGGCTGGGGCAGCTCGGCCCCCTTGGCAGCGCTCCTCAGAGTCGTTCAATGTCTCGGTACTTCTTCCTCAAGATGGAGACCTGGTCTTTAAAGAGGACAGGGTCGAGCCTCATCTGAGAGTGGATCAGCGGCATATAGCCAAACCAGCTGGCAAAAGTGTTCATGCAGCTCTGCCGCTGGGCGAAGTGGTCGGGGTCAGCCCAGCGCGAGGCCCGGGATGTCTGTGTGGAGAGGAGAGCAGAAGTTAGGCCGCGGCTGTGAGGATACAACACGGCGGGGAAGGGCGGGAGCTACAGCCAGGCTGACACCATGCTGTGGGGCAGCAACAGGGCTCGAAAGCTGCTGGTGTCTGCAGAAATCTGCTCCATGGCAGGGTTCAAGCCAGGGGAAAGGCACCTATCGGTGCTGGTAGCTGTTGATGGCAGGCTGGCCCCCCTGGCCTTCAAAACACTGCTGAGGGCAGCACAACATGGCACAACAACAGTCCAACCGTGAGCTGGCCTCACCTTGAGCACAACACCCCCAGGCAGGCCTTCCAGGCATGCCACCATACCACCTCACCCCATCTCTCTTTGTTTATTTTTAAACCCTCAAGCTATTTAGGAGAGAGAACAAGTCATTAAAAAACACCAGGAAAGGAAGGAAGGCTGCTGCTTTCCACTGGTTCCAACAGGTTGCATATACGCAAAATTCTATGGACTAATTTTCTGGAGTTGAGGACAACTAATTCCTATGAAAGTCTCTCGAAACTCAGCATCTCTGAGAAAATAAGCCCTAACAGCTTGAATGCAGTTATTGTTATCTAGTACCTAGACTATGTGCATGAACACAATAGAACTATTATTGAAGAGAAGCTATGAATGCTGCGAAACTCCTAAGTATTTTGTGCTACTTCTCATGCATCTCTCCAGTACTTACATTTCCACTACACTTTAAAAACAAATACAAATTCATCAGCTCAAAATGTGTTAATTAAAATGTGAAGAAACTGATAAAGTCAGGGAACTGTCAAATGATTGTTGTATCAGATTTGGTCTTTATCCGAAGTCTGTCCAGTTCAGCTCAAGTGGCGGCTTATAATGTGCATTGATTACAGACCGTTGATTATACAGAGCCACTAAAAGCAAGCAAAAGCTTGTTGCTAGAGGATTATAGCAGACATTCTGGCCATTAGCAGTGAACTTCCATATGACTATTAATCTCTGTCACAACACTGAGGTTATGTTAATTTTTTATTTGTCTTTCAAGGAATTATGAACATGGTCCATTACATTTCCCACAGCTGCAGGAACAACTTGTCTTTAGGAGAGCGTTATAGTTCATGGCTGATTCAAGCAACCCGCACTATAAAAAGAAAAATGAATGTTCAGATTTTGCCAAACAGCCAAAGCACGTCCCTGTGGAGAGGTGAAGCTCAAACTGGAAGCAATAGGCACTTTCTGGATCACACCTTATTGCTCATGTAAGCTCTTCTAGGTACCCAGATGAATCAGAATTTATGAATACTATGTATACATGAGATGAAAATGCAGTGGCATACTGATAAGGGAGTCTACAAGCTGGAATGGCCACTCCTCAGTCAAAGATCTAGATAATGCCAACAGGAGCAAATGTGAGGGGAAAAGAGAGCCCCTTTCTCCCATCCTCTCCTTCCTACACCAATTGATCAAAGACACTGTGGCAGCACAGATGAGAGATTGTTTAGGACCTGCAGGTCTTGTAGGACTTGTTATTGCTCCCATCTCTCGCCCACACAACAGATGAACGGATGTGCCCCCAGGTCAACATGTGTCCCTGATACTAGAAGGTATATGTTTTCACGACGACAGAATACTTATCCAGTATTCTGGAAGAGGCCCCAGAGCATGCACTTCATGGCTGGTAGTGTGTTAGGGCATTGCCATGGGACAAAATGTACGTCTGTTGTGACAGTCCGATGTCAGTGCTTGAATCACACAGCATACTTCGAAATAGCACAGGGATGGCCTGGTACATTATATTCATTAATAACAAAAAAATAAAACGCTTTTAGAATTTCCTTCTGCTTCTAACATTCCATTTAAGTCTTAGCTCTAGAATATTTAATTGGAAAATTGGAGTTTAACTAAAACACAGCCATCAGAATCATCAGTTCCATGAGTTTGGGATCACTATGAGTAATGTAGTGTGAAAAATTATGAAGAGAAGTTGTCATCTAATGTAACTGTCTGCCAACACTCCTGCTGGATTTTCCTTCAGTATAAGAAGCAAATCTATATTCTACTTATAGCCCTGCAAACTAAAAACTGCAAAAAATAGAACGGTATTCATTCTGCAAGCCTGATCTGGAATTCACAATGTTTTCTTATCAATACCTCCCAGCAGTTAAAATATGCTGTGGATACATACCTGTCCCATCATGGTCTCCTTATACTGTTTTTTCTGTGTTACTTTGATTGGAGGCAATTTTGTCACAGCTGACACCAAAAAATTCATTAGAATGTCCTCACAATTGGCCAGTTGGTCCACCATATTCTTTAGGCTGGCAGGCAGGTAATGAGTGTACAGGTAGTGATAATATCTGGAAAGCAACAGCAGGGTTATTAAGACAAGCCACTGCGCTTTCAGGATTATGAACTCCAGGAAATCTGCCTCAACAGAAATGTTGTCCTCAGCTCTGCATACATCAGATCGTTTCTTCAGTCTCATCCTCCACCACGAAGGGAGAACTGATCAGTATCTCATCAAAACAGTAAACAGCATTAACTGAGGAACAACATATATGGCTTTTTAAAAACCTGGTTTAAAAGAAATAATGCAGACCTAAGCATCAAGATAATGGCGCAGTAGGAAAGACAGCACTCCTTGTTATACTGCAATAGCCAACGCTGATGAATATATCCCCCACTTTTTCTTTCCAAACTGTTCAGTCAAAGAGAATTCTATTACATCGGCCTGCTACTGTCCTCATTGCTCAAATTATTCTCCTTTGGACCTACATCATCCCCTAAAGGTTGTCTTCTCCTCTGCTGGGCTGCAGATTAGGTACTACAGAATATGTTGTCTTTCTCCTAAAATCTAGAGACGCCTTTGGTCTGCGGAAGTTCTAACAACAGGGGGTTTTCTCCAATATGCTGCAATATGCTGGTCTGTGATGTGTCCACCGTACTACATTTTTGGAATAGCCAGAAGACTTTGCAGACTGCAGCTGTCAGCCAACACATACCCAGAGCTGGTCTGGAAGTAACTCCTTTCTGCTATGCTACAGGCCATTCAGCCAAGCAGCTTAATGAATTCGGGAACTCTTTGAAGTGTATAATTCCTGATGTTAAAAAGAGCAGTCCTACTGCCTCAAAATACAAGTGACTTCAAAGAGACCCAACAAGCGCAATAATGATTACCAGATCCCTAGAGCCAAACCGAGAACTTAAATTATTACCCCATAAAAAGTAGACCCATTTATTATCTTTCCAATTTTTCCCCTCCCCGGAAGAATGTTCTTCATTCCCCCCCTACTACTTTGGTTCATACAGAAGGAGGACAGCAGATGCTTTGGGTTCTTACTTGTGGTAAATAGCAGCTCCTGTCAATACCATGGAATAGTCGTTAGTCCACTTGGAGGTATAGCCCCACCTCTCCTTAGTGTTGTCCCAGAAGTGACTGCGAGCAGGGTATCCTACAATCCTCTCTGGAAAACTCTGCCAAACTGTAAAGGCAAAATCCACCTGCAGACAAAGGCATCGGCCAAATGAATACCAAAATTGTTTCAATAAATGTCAACAAAACAAAATATTACCTTGCCACTAATTCATAATTCAAAATCTTGGAACTGTTGCAAAACATTAATTCTACGTATTCATCAGTAAATTAAACTGACTGCTTGACATTTTGCCCTATAATTATGCACATTTTAATGGTTCCTGTTAAAGGGAGTCTAGAGCACCACAGCATTACATTAACATTTTCAAGCTTGCCCTTTACATATCAAACCTTTCCAAGTTACAGAAAGAATAGGTGTAGGAGCATGCATTTATACTTAGACGCAATGGAGTGGCAACCGCCATGTGGAGAACTGAACCTTTTGCTCCTGTTCGTGCATTTTACTTACTACCATTTCAGTACTGTCAACAGAAAGCTTGGAAAATCAGGAGTCAAACACCTTAAATTATAGGGGTGGCTCAGTGAGATTAAAACAAGCATTCAGTGTGGATTTCTTCTATATTTTCTGTTTGTTTTGAGCCTTTAAGGCACTTGGAGGTGATACACTTCAGACCGTCTGTATGACCAAGAGGGTTAAACATATAGCTTAATAAAAAGGAAGATGGATTCCCATGTAATGAAGTGGCTTTAGGAGCCTGTGCTTTAAAAAAATGAATCATAGTGTATGAGTCACGAGAAGATATTAAAAGCTGACAATAGATTTACTTTCCTTTATTTATCTATTTATTTATTTACCTTGCTGTAACTTTACTAATTCAAATCTCAGAGAAATGAAAGGTTGATATGAGATTTCTATCCCAGGATCCCACCAAACAAATACTGGTCATACGAGGAAAGGGATGGTTAGGGTAGTTTGCAGAAGGCTCATCAGCATTTGATTTGAAAGGAGGTTGGAAAAAGTACATATGGAAAGATTTTTATCACGGTAAAGTTGGTTGGCAGTCCATTCGCTTCAACTTACGCTTTGGAGCTCAAGCTAGACTGAAGTTTTAAAAAGAGTTAAAGACAATTTAATTGTCCCAGTCAAAACCCAGAGAAAGAGGGATTTGTTTCTGCACTGCATGTGAAATTCCCTCTCTGTACCAGAGGGACCTAAAACCTTGCTCAAAATGCTTGGAAAACCTTTCAAGAACACAGCCAAAGTCAAGGGTGTGGAGGTTAGATAAAGAATAGCTGCTCTGAGAACAGTCACATTCTGTGTGATTATTGTCAGACTTCCCCCATTTACAAGCGCTTTTATGGAACAGAAAAGTCACACATGTACTGGAACACAACGCTAAACTGGCTATTTTCTTTCAAGTAGTTTCAAGGAATCTGAGGCCAGCTAGAAAGACAATGTGCACAAACCAGTGACCATTGTGATAGTTCTGATCTCATCCAAATCAATACCACATGAAAGAGCTAAAGGTTTTTTTCCCTGTAAAGGCCCTTCCCACAAAGGCTGACATCTGTTTTCTTTCGAGATGTTTGAGTACCTCAGACTTAAATGAAGTGGCAACACCCCGTGTCCTCACTTGTGTATTCAAGTGTCTGTCCTTGTACCTGTGAAACTCACTAAAGCAATCATCCTAAAAGAAGAAAAAAACCAAACCAGTCCTTATCCTGTGCAATTTTCAGCAGCATTACCACTTAGCTGATCAGCAGGAGAAGCCAATCCCGCTGCCAGTCTCTTAAATCCCTGTATCATTTCTAACTCATGCTGATTTCTAATTACTTCCCACACAAACATCCCTCTGTGCACGTGACACAGCTCCTCTCATGAGAGCACCCACATGTTACGCTGCGAACGGAAAGCCATTACTACACAAGAGCTGGACAGGGCTGGAGATGTGTCTGGTGACAGCTCCCCCCAACAGGAATGTGATCGTGTTTGACCACGTTGCTAAATTGCCTCTTCTGGCCCCTGCAGCTTTGCCACAACGACCACCCATGAGTAGCCAGTTCTGAGGGAGGTTTCATACCACGCATTTCATGTCAGCGTTTGAAACAGGCTGTTTCTTTGTGTACGCTGCATGACGAGACATGAAGGTGTAGAAAGGCCCCAGTTCTACTCAGAAAGCCACCAAAAGCCCAGGGGCAGGAGGTTCACGGAGCCCAAACCCACCATGCAAACTCGCAGAATCAGCTGCAAGCTGCTTACAGGAGGGAAGAATCTACAAAGAAATGCACAGGTTGTTTCACACAACAATAAATTTTTGCATTACAAAATGTTCATGTAAAACACAGCCAAGTGAAGTGAGGAACACTTTATTTCACATGTGTTCCAGAAGCCTGAATGACTACAAAGTCTGGATGATAATGAAGACCAGGCAAAACAAAGCAAAGCCCCAAATCCTGCAATCCACAGGCTGGACTGCTGTAACTACCACCTCAGTGCAATGAAGTCCCTGGTAGGTTCTACCACAGCCCTCAGGACCCTTTGTCCTGAGCAACAGCCTGCTTAGGAACACCAGCCCTAGGACAAATGCCTTTTTTTTTTTTTTTTTTTTTTTTTTTTTTTGCTGCGCAGGGCTTTGCACACAGGTGATTTGGGAGCAGCTGCATTCTTCCTCATCTTGTAGGAACTACCAAGATGTAACCGTGGTATCACATAGGTTCGATACCATCTGTAACGCAGAAGAGGGCTACCAGGGCTCCTTCTGGAGCAGTTTAACCACAGCACAACAAAACCATACCAGAGAGAAGAGCAGCTGCAGTCTCATCAGTTTAGAACAAATTCAGTGACCTCTTAGGTTATATAGCAATGACTGGTGGCTAATGTTAGGCATTTCTTCACTAACATACAGGCAGCAATTGCATCAGTGAAAGGTCCACATCACTGACGAAGAATGCAGTTTTATAAAGGTGAAATGAGGAGAAAGGAATGACCATGGACATGGGGGGGGGGGGGGGGGGGGAGAAAAC
>VXAV01003654.1:267543-321719 GCA_013399715.1 Alectura lathami
GGGAGGGGGGGAAGAAAACAAAAGAAAATCAATTTTTTCAAGCTATTCCCTGGCCATCATTAATAATGTATTTCCCAAATATTGCACTCTATATAAACTGTCATCAGTTTCCCCTGTGGTTCTCAGGAAGAGGTTCCAGAAATCAATACTCATCCCAGTTGTAAAAATTGGTTTTCTACAGTATTTTTCTTTCTTAGCGCTATCTTGCTCTTGGCACAAACACTCCAACACCTAAACTAGCAAAGACCTCCAACTTTATGAGATGACACAACACTCAGTGAGAGAACATTCCTCAGCAAATCCTGCATTAGGTGACAACACTCTTTTTTGGAGCAACAGCAATCCCATGCTGCTGACACCCCTTCTTTCCCCACCTACACCCTACTGGTAACACGGGGTTGAAAAAAGCTACCCTAATCAGAAAAGTGAGAACAGAGTCTTAAAGCCGACTCTCTTGGCTGCCTACACCTTCCTGCAGCTATGTTACTAAAATAATAAAGAACGGAAGAACCATATGCTAATGATGAGCCAAATAACCGGGGCGAAAAGCTCTTCTGATGGCAGGCAGTGGCAGGGCTTCTGAAACAAGGGCAAAACGTACAATCTGAGGAGAATCGCAGGAAACCTTTCAGCACTAGTTCACTGGCAAGGCCAAGAGAAGAGCCCATCTGCTACACTCAGGGTCAGCAGAGGAGCCGGGCAGACTCTCCAAATGACAGAGACCCTTACCTCAGTGGTTGAGAGCACGGTGTCCTCATCCAGGCTTAGCACTGCATCTGTCACTATGTTGTCGTAGGGTAGGAAGCGACTACTCATAACCTGTGGGCATCCAAGGCAGGAAAGGAAAGAAAAAAACAACACTTAAAGGACCCATTTCCCTGAGAAATATTTGATTTCATTCCTCCCTCCTGTGTCCTTTCGTCTGAGGCATATCGCATGTCTGTCTAATAGAAAGGACCGCTCAGCTCAGGAGAGAAAGACAAACTGACATTTTTGTCACTCCAGGAGGCAGCTTATCCCTTTCTACTTGAGAAGTAATTTCTGAACAGATCTCTCTCTTTTGAGGGGGGTGCCTTCCTTATGTGACAAACTGTCATGGTTCACACTGAGAATTAGATGTACCTACAGCCTCCCAGAAGGTAGGACTGTCCCTCTGCCCCCTCCATGCGGTGCGAGCACCAAAGACAACGAAGCGCTGACAAGGACTCCATAGCACTCATCAGGTCACAGCTGGGGGAAGCCAAGGAGTGCGGGCTGTGAGTGAAGGAAGTTATGCTGCCGGGATGTACCCCTGTGAAGTGGTACAGCTCCATCCCTGCGCACTGCTGCTGCATCAACAGGGAGCTGCTGCCACACGATGCAACATTTTCCATCAGAAAAGGAGAACACACTAAGAAACATGAGTATCACTTGTGCTTTGTCTGCATCAAGAATAATAAAAGTCACATTCTTCAGCAACATAACTCTATACGTACAACATCTATATGCAGAATAGGGCTTTAAGAAGTATGGCAGGATAGTTCTCAAAGCAACAGGAAATAGATGGGAAGTGGGATCAAAAAGATAACAGCAAGAGATGAGAATCCATATGGCTTGTTTACCAGACTAATTAGCACCTTTTGAGAACTGACGAGTGGTAATAAGGACATGACACTATTTGTTTCCCTCATTTGCTAGGAAAAATAGCCTGGCTAGATAATAGACCTCTTTTCAAACCAAGAAATCACTACGAAAACCAGCCTCGATTAGGGGAGGTCACTGTCAGGAAACAGGGACATGGAGGAGTTTTCATGTAGTTCATTATGGATGTGGTCAGTTCTGTGTCCCTTGCAACCTGTTCAGTCCCTAAATCTATGTCTCGATTCTGAGAAAGCTCTGTCTCCATACTCAGGAGGTTCACATTGCCTGTCTGGAGAGCATCTCTTCATTGCTGCGATGGCCTCGCTCCAGGGAGGCCGTGGCTGCGAGGGAGAGGTGATCTGGCAGGTGTTGACAGTTTTGCTTTGCTTATGCAGAGGAAAAGCAGAGCAAGAGGCCGTCAGGAGACCGGGGTTCTCGCCCTAGCTCTTTTACAGACTGTGGAAAACAGCCAGAATTACCCAGGCATTTTCTTTTTGTAGTTAAAGCTCCCTGTTGTAAAATGCGTGTGATAATACATCTTGATTTCAAGGGCAGGAGCGCAGGTTAGGTGAAGGCAGACCTCTGCGATCCCCTGGACAGAGTGACTGTGCTTGCTTCTGTTAAGTCTGAAGATGAAAAGCAGTTCCTTTGTACAACCTTTGAATGGGACTGCTCTGGCTCTGCAAGCTTTGTCCAAATAAGTGGCTTTTCTGCACAAGAAGCCATTTGGCATATGCTGGGATATTAGAGAGACGAGACTGTCCACTATAAACACACCTTTGTGTACTCAGGAGACTCATTTGTAATCTAAACAGTGCCTGGGCCAATTTCTACAAACACTGTAGAACTGGTCAAAGGTTTTCTCCTCTGTCTCACCTCTGCAAGCTTCCCAAAAAGAAAGAAAAAACCCTGCAATGTTCAAAAGGCTCAGAAATCGCTACAGCCTTTCTCGGCCCTGCAGCAACTCTCCTGATACAGCTGAGGCACGAGCCATTAGCTGCCAACTTCGCAGGGCCCTGCTTTCCCCTTGTTAAGGTGATTGGGTAAAAGACCAAAGACAGGACTAGAAATTCAAAACAGGATTGTACAGCCAAAGCAGCTGGAAGTTCCATTTGCAAACACAGAGCTTGAGAGCCAGACGAAGGAGATCGCAGAGGGGACCAGCCCGCATGTGTCTCAGTTACAGGCTGGAAGCAATGAGCTCTGCTCCTCTTGGGCCTGACTTTGGAAAGGAATCATCCTCTGCAGCATGGATTTTTTAAAAAAGACTCTTTTCTCACCTGAGTGCTGTCTGTTTCAGCTCTGTGGAAGCGCAAATAAACAAGCGTGTTGCACAGCAGGAGATGACCAGTGGTTTTATTCCCATGCAAGCAACCCAAAGCCCTTCCTTTGTTTTATGGTGGGATCCCCTTGCTGACAGCAGCATCCTACAGGGCCACAAGTGAAGGCTCTTTTCAAAGGTGGGTTAGCACTATTCACCCTCATCTCTTCCTCTGCTTTTGAGTCTGCAGCTGATCTCCAAGTCTTGCCCCTGACTGCTCAGCCTCCGTGAATCCAGCTGCATTGCTACTTTCATGCACCTGAAGGGAGACAGAAATCTCCAGAGATGGGGTCAGCACTACCTACTCTCAGGACCACACTTCAAAACAGGGCCCCACCTGTGAATCTCAGACTCCCTGCATTGGTTGCAATGCTGATGATTTCTGAGAGCATGGGTCACATGCACGAAACACAAAATCTAAGAACAAGCTGGTACAAGGGGCCAAGGAACAAGAAAAGAGCTGTCACACAGTTGGGAGCTACAAAGCTTTCATCAAAACTGTTGGAAAAATAAATTCTGGTCCCACCAGAGAAGATATACAATCTTTTATGATGCTTCTGTCCACTTACCTTGCTTTCTCCTTCAATGACTATGACAGGCACAGAAGTGGCAGGCCAGCGGTGTTTGGCTGGGAGGGGTTTATCACAATTCCATAAAACAATAATCTGGAAGAGAAAATTGGACCATGATCAGACACCTTTGTGGCAATGCAGTCCAAGCCCTACAGGCTCAGATCTCCAGATTCTGAATTTCCAAATCAACAAGAACGATATAAATCTGTATAAAAATCACACTTCCTACAGTAATTTCACCCATCCTGACTATATACATCCTCTCAAGTAAACATACTCTGGACATGAACTCAGGAAGTCTCTGTCTAGGCCAGGTCACACAGATGTCACTGATTACTTTGGCTCTCACTGAAGGCAAAAACACTTGTGACTCTCCACTGTAACGGGGTGCTCCTACTGAACTCCCCAAGGTTTCCTTTAGGGAAGCCAAAATCCCGGCACTGCTGAGCCTAAGAGCCACAGCAGGAGGAAGGAAGATCATGTAGGGGCTCTTGAGGCACGGACATCCTTTTGCAGCTTGCAGCATACGCAGTTCTGATCTTCAAAGTGCAGTCATTGTTCTACCTGCCTCATGACACAAAGGGGTTTAATTGTTGTCTCTATTCCACTCACATTGTACTCATAACTTTTGTTTCCCATGCATGCAAGCCACAGACATGAGAAATCTCATAGAAAAGAAACATGAGAACTGAAACAGGGATTTGAGACCTGAAGACAATAGGCTCTTCACTCCTGAGACACGAGTTCTGTCTCCAGTGTGACCGACAGTCAAACAATGCTGCTTACCTGTGCACAGTACTGGGACTTGGCTACAGCAACCAGGAGTTTCAGCACAGGCTGAGATTGGGAAACCAGGGGAGTTACTGCATGGATAACGGCAGTGAATGTGGGGAGAGGCTTCAGACCTGAAGCAAAGAGATATGTGTTCAGTAAAGACAAAATTGCTCCATTTAGTAGAGATTAAAGGACTTGGAGATGGGAAAACAATCTGTGCTTAATGCAGACCTTGCCAAATCTTTCAGGCCATCTCATTTAGTCTTGGATACGAGCCCCAGACGCTTCAGAGATCACACTTCCCTTTAACTCCCACACCCTCTGAGATACCTGACTCCAATGCTATTACTTTCTTACTGTCTCCACAGTTGCCTTGCAATCTCTCCTTCATCCAGCTTGCCCCACAGATAACATCTAGTTTGTTCAGCCAGATTTCTTCCCTAACACTGGCTCTGTCTGGTCTTGCTGCCTGGCTCTGAATGCTTGACATTTGCTACAGATACATCCACGATTTCCAGAACTGTATTCCGTTTCCTTGGTTCCATTACAGCTTCTGTCAGGTTTTCGCTCTTTCTGGACCAACCGCAATCCACATGCACCTTCAGTTACCTCCTGAGCTGGTAATTCTGTTTGCATCCTTGCCTTCCAATTTTGACATTTTTGTCTTGCTGTGCTTTCCTTTTCTGCCTAAAATAACAGATCCTGCTGGCTTCTGCCCTTCATTACTGCTCTCAGTCTTATCTACATTCATCTGTGCGGGTCACAGTCATTCTTCATCAAAATTCCCACAAAAACCTTCTTCTCCTTCTTTATCACAGTAACTGAATTTTTAGCAGATGGGCAGCACAGATACACACAAGTGGGATGGCACAGGCTGAGCCCAAAGTGGAAGTAGTCTCAAAAGCAGGATCACAGACTGCAGGCACATCCCCCACAGAATTCATTGCTTAAGCTCTGCTTTAGGAAAAAGCCACGGACCTAACTCCTATTCATTCCTTCTAGTGGAATCCATAAGAGGATACAGAGTATGGAGAATAAATCCATACCAGCTATGCACTCCAATTATAAGTGTCATGGGTAAATTACCACTTTTCCGATTTGCCAAGCACAAATAAACAAAGAAAGCAAAAAACCACCCCTCTTATGTCCCCTGGGGCCATGAATGGGTCAGTAGCTCGGGTATTAACTACTGGCAACTGAAAAGTATGAAGGGACATAATTTTTTTAAAAACAGTATTTGCAAGCGAGAGGCACATGATGCATGTTGATGAGTCAGAGACATTCCAGGCTGCAGCGAGCAGGGAACAGAAACAGAAAGCATCATTAACTGGAAAGGAATGGTAAGTCACTTGGCACATGCTACTCAGAGATCAATGATACTCCAGATACCACTGGAGTGCAGGAAGGATTCACTCACCGAGATTAGCATAGTAGTAAGGAAAATCTCCCAGATATGAGGAATACTGTGGCAGTACAAATAACCCTCCAGGATGTTTGTTCCATATTAAGCTGTTACGTGATATGTGCTTAAATATTCTGTCCTGAATAATCTGGAAAACAAGAGAGGCAATGGCTGCTAAATATTCTGTAATAGCCACTGGAAGAAGCTTTGAGGACTCCAGATGCCTGAAACTAGCACCCAGCTGGCAAAAAGCCGACGCACACAAGTTATGAGACGTTCCTGCTTAATCTCTCTTACAATGACACAGAACCTCAGACTTCCACAGTACTTCAGCAGCTCAGGCTTTGTGTAGCAGCTTCAGGGCACCTCGTTGGTCTCTGTGGACGTGGGGACCTTGCCATTCACTGCACTCCATATTTGAAGTCAATCGCTCCGGCTATTAGGGTAAGTTAGCGGTAGTAAGCCTGATTAGTGCATTGCCAGTTCTACTACCTAGAACTCACAGAAGATAATTATTTGAGGATGGCATTACAAAGCTAGGTATTATTCTGAGATAACGAGAGCATTCAAAACCACAACGACTTTCTGCAAATCAGGCTGCACTAATTATTCATTTTTGCTTATAATAAAGGGGTATTAGTATTCAGATACATCACTGCTTCTACATCTCAGCTCTGCAACAGCTCCTTGTTGGCTGAAACAAAAAAAGATCCTTTAGTAACTACTCTCTATCTTTGCTGAGGGCCACAAACACATATTCCCAGATTTTTAAGGGCAGACCAGATTGCTAGGTCATCTACTTTATCACCTGGAACACCACAAGCCACAAAAAAAAGATACAGGGCCATACAGCTGATGTGTACTTATAAAACTAATTACAGTTACTTCAGATCAGTTGCCAGTATGTAAGAACCAGTCTGGTTCTTACACCAACAGGAGCTTTCTCAAACTTGCTGCAAAGGCATAACAAGACTCAGCAGTGGGAAGTTAAAACTAGACAAATTCAGCATCCCAATCAGATACAGTTTTCTAAGTGCAATCTGCTGTTGGGCCACAAATTCTTACAGATTTGCCTTCCTCCGAAGCATGAGAGATTGGCAGGTCTGGCGACGGGATACTGGAAAGGGCTGGGGGATATGAACGGAGAATTTTCTGCTACGACAGCTAAGCAGGATTTCCTTGCCTCCTTCTGCAGCTCATCTTCTGGGATCTCCTAAGGAGATTTCATGTAACTGGTGGTTTATGCGTTGCACAGGGCTGAAATGCCAACAACATGCTGGTTCTCCTAACCTAACATCTCTGGCCTTAACACTGGCATATCTGGGTTAAACTTTGTGGATCTGAAGCTGGAGTAAATCGGATCCGCACGTCCATTCTGGCCTTAAAATCCATGAAACTAAAGAAGGTCTATACCCACAGCACAGAAAAAACAAAAGCAAGCAAAAAGACCTCAAATAACAAAAAACAAATAAAAGCAACTGCTCAAGTCTAAGCAAGCTAGAAATCTCTGTAAGCAGCTGAGTTCAAGGACATTGGGTCAGTACAGAACAAGAACAGTAGTCTTCCTGGAATTTTTGATTGCCATGACAGAAAAAAAAAACATTAAAGGACAAGTTACCTTATGATTGACAACTCACTGCTAGAGGCCGTGTAAGTGCACTTAACTTGGGGCAAATGTTAGGTGTTCGTACGCTTGTCTGAATTTTGCCTACAGCCAACTAGCATTACTAATGTGCAGTAATTTGCTGACATGTCTAAGTTAATTTAACTTATTTTTGTGGGGGACTAACAGACTTAATGACCATATTTCCATCGCTGGCAAGAGCGGATCTGGCTATTTCTGTTTGGAAAATTAGCAGTATCAGTTGTCAGACCTCCTGCATGGTAAGGGGGGGAGAGGAAAAAAAAGGCGCCGGCTGCTGTTTCTCCATCTGCAAGTTATGCCACTAAACAAAGACAGAACCTAGAAAGTACATATTTTCAAGTGTTTACCACAAAGCCTAAATATTACAGCTCCTTCTTCCTGCCTTCTCAGAACTGGGGCATAACCAGATAAAGGGAAGTCTGTGAATTTACATGGTCAGGAGGCTTTCACAGACGGCAGAGTTTTCCATTGCGCTGGTAGCCAACAAGGCTGCAGGGGAAACACATGGCTCGCATTCAGCCCCGCCTCAGCGCACCCGGAGTGTGAGCAGCCCTAACGCAGAGCAAAGCCCAATGCCACGCAGGGCACGTGGCCCTCAGGGCACGGCAGGCACACCGATCCCTAACACAGAACTCAGCAGGCCGGGCCTGCGCCACGCATCGCAGCTCGCAAACTGGAGATTAATTTATCACCTCCTGGTCTACATAAGAAATGTAGCTGTCTGTAATGATACAGGGGAGAAAAGACTACTTGGCAGAAGGAGAGCAGGAGCGTATAAAAAAAAGATCACATGGGGATCAATCGATTAAAATTCAGAGTACACAGCATTACCTATATTGCAGGGACAGACAGCAGCTATGACATGTTCCATGACAGGAAGTTTAATAAGAGGAGGAAGGTGTTCTGAACTCTGCCAAGAGCTCCCTTTTTTTTTTTTTTTTTTGGAATTCATTAATAATCCAATATTTTTGGCTCCCTCATCTTCACATCTCAAAAAGTTCATATATTGCCTTAATCATTGCCTCTTCTTAATACGCCCCAGCCAAGAGTCACACATGCCGTGTATGCCCTTTGTGCTGTCCCCCTCCCCTCCTCCTCCCAAGCACTAAGCATGCTGCACAGGTATTTACCTGTGTTTTTGGCTTGTTTTCAATGAAGACCAAGCTCAAAAAGTGCAGGTACACAGAGCATGTGTATGGATGGTGTTTGTTGCTGGAGCAGCCCCACATGAACACCATCTCCTAACCCACGCCACACCCATGGCACCAGGCCCTGCGCCTGCAGGATGAATGACTGGCCAAATGCTCCAAACCTCCCATTGTGGACTATGAGCTGTTCGGCTCAGGTCACCAAATTCTGTGAAAAGGATCTGAAGATGTGATCTAATGTTACCACAGGTGTTCAGGATACAAGGCAGAAGAGAGCCTTGATGGCCTTGTAGACACCTGAGCTGGTGAAGACTTCTGCTGCACTGATGCCTCCATACCTGGGCATGGCACAGCACTGCAGGCAGCAGGCAGGTGATTATTTTGATGACATCTAGTATCATCAGAATACTCTGGTAACATCCACCAGAAAAAACCATCCTGCTAGGAATTTACTTACAAATATCAGATTTTAAGAAGTGGATATACTGCTTGCAGATTTCTGCCACTAAAAATCACTCTCAGCTCTTTTATTCCTTTCCTAAGGAAAGTTAACTCCGGACGTTACTCAGACAAGTTGAAATGTGAAATAAGCATCTGTTCATATGAACAGAATACCTCTTAGCTGTCTTTACAACTTCTGAGAGTCTTGAATTAAAAACAAAGAAACAAACAAAAAATATCCTAAAACTCACGAAGCAAAACCACCCTTGCAAACAAATGGAGAAACCCAGAGCAAAACTTAAACACCACACATTACTCGGTTCCATTAAATTAAACCTTGCAGGAAGATTTTTGTATTCTCCTTTTCACCTCCAGGCAGAAACTCCAGCTTGCTGGACGCGCAGCTGCTTAGGCTTTATTACAGGTGTTCCTGTCCCTTGGGCCAACGTCCTGTGTGGTCCAGGCAGCTCTGAAGTCACACCTGTGAGTGCTGCAGCCTGATGCGATGGACACCAAGGCTGTGGGGGCTGCAGGTGACGTCCCCTTGGGACCAGCCCTGCACAGGTAGGAGAGGGGTACCAAGGAGAGTTGTGCACCCTTCTCCCATTAGCAATCCTTAAAAACAGACTGTGCGCAGGGAAGGGGCAGACAAGTGATAAGGCACCCTGGTTGTCTCTAGGGGTACTTCTTTAAGGGTGAGTTAGACTGCAAGCACTGTCATGTTGTCTTCCAGCATTGCAAGTGCGATCCTGGCGTGGGCTGTGATAATTACCACTATCTCATCAGTGCTCATGGGGAGACCCTGGGTGCAGAGCTGTTCCCATCAGGCAGCACCAATGAAGACACACTCTTTTGGGGTTGAGGAGAGAGCATGGTGAGGACAGCTAAGGCACAGGCTCCAAAAATGTTCCCTGGCTGGTCTTCTTCAGTGGCACAGAAAAATCTAAGGGACTGTCTTGCAGGAGCTGGAGGTGGGTCAGCCATGGGCAACCTCCACTGCCAAAACATGGGCAGCAGCACCCATTCACAGTTTTCAGGGGAAAACAGGCACAGCAGGAAATGTGGAGCGTGGAGTTTCACAACTATGCACAAAGACGTCAGCAATTGCAGAGGAATTAGCATAAGACAAATGCATTTGCACCTGCAAAGCAAGCCACTTTCAGTGGTAAAAGTGTGTCAAAAACTTAACTGCAAAATTGCAAAACAATTAGCAGAGAAACCTGCTTTTGAAATTGTAGCCTGAGCCCTACTTCTAAGGAGCCTTTTATCTCTCCTCTGTCTCTTGGATTCAGAAAGGAGTCTCTCCACATTCTAGATCATCTGTCTCTCTGTTTAATAGCAGTCTAATTATGATTATTTCTTAATATTTTATAGAGGCCTATCCCTTATCCTGTGTGTGAAGATCAGACACAGTAACTTACAAGCCCCCACTTCCTTTTAGCCAGACCAACAGCCCCATCACAAGACATTAAAATGTTATGAAATGGTCAAGAAGCTTCACAGTACTATTTTTTTTCCAAAATGAATTCTAGAAAGGTTTCTTAAAGAAACATGTTCAGTACCAATGACAAGGACAGTGATTCATAAGCCATAAAGCCTTGTGAAGGCAAGATCACACATGACAACTTTTCCACGTGTCAGACAGCTCCCATTCTTCACCGTGTCAGTTCTCCAATGTGGATACCAATAATGAAGGAAGTATTTCCTTAGGGAAGAAAACTTATCAAGACACTGAGTGCTTTTCCCAGTGACCAATTGCATGTCACGAACACCAAGGTCTGACCCTGGCAGAGACAGGAGCAGCTCAATGGGTAAGGAAACCGCTCTGCTCTGCATGGTCCCAGACAGTTTTTACTCACCTCTAGTGTAGTCAATACAATCTTCTCAACTGAAGAAAAATAAGCCTCCCACAAGAACTGTGTCTGCTGTCTAAGTGCTAGGATTTTATCCTGATGGATAGACCTGATTGTAGAAGGAATCTGTAATACAAGATGTAATATAGTCAGAAGCTTCAGAAAACAACGCAGTCTCATCAAATCAATATGCTGCTGACGAGCCCTCTCCTCTATTAGCACGCTGCACAGCCTCAGCGCTCCTATCCAACGAGACGTGTGTGCCAACAGCTACAGCCCTGATGGAGATACAGATGAGACGCAGCCCCTTATGACCTTTGGTACTGGCCCACTACAGAAGATATGATTTTTTTTATTTTTATTTTTTAATGTGCTTTCTCTCAGCTTTTGGCTGTTTCTATGGAAGCAAAAGCTCCCTCTCCCCTTCTCGCCCCAGCACTGCTGCACGGCGCAGTGAGGAGCTCCTGACCAAATCCCTCCCGCACCGCATTTCACGGACCGGCAGTTTAACAGACCGGTACCTGCAGGACTTCTGGGCCCAGCAATAATCCCCTCTCTCAGAGTATATTAAAGGGGTCTGGAATTGCATCCACCACAGCATGGCAATACTAAGTGCCCTGAGGAAAACACAGCGACATCTGAAGCAAGACTCTGCTTTCTGGGAGCCTGTGGATCAAACTGTGTTTTCCTAATTGCTGTGTGTGGAAAGAGCAATGTCTCCCACAACACCTGCTATTCACAAGGGAAAACACTGCTTCCTTTTTCTCCTCTTCGCTAAAGCAACGCTTTAAGTTGCCTCACAAAGAAAACCCCAACTGCCCTGCTGCTATGCTTTCTGATTAGAAAACAGGACTGCTGACAGGATCAGAAGAGGGTTTCCCTTCTCCCTTCCTATCCTCACATCCCTCTTCCACACTGGAGGGGAACTAATGAGCGTATGTGCCACTGGTTAACTTCTCAGGACCTCGATCAAGGCCTCCAGCATGCTACTTTGACAATGCAAATTGACATTATCAAGGGAATTTAACTGCAATTTGCTTCAATTACAAAGGCTACTCACAGCACCAGAAAGGCTGCTTAGATAGTTTGCTCATCTGTACTTATTTCTTCTTGGAATGAGGAGCTGTGCTTTTGCACCTACTTTTTTTTTTTTTGTGTGTGTGTGATTTCAAATTAGGCCGTTCTCAGACAGTCAGTTTTCACAGAGCTTTCACCTCAGTTGTGAGCTGTAAAAACACATACCTTGGCTCTGTGTTGCTTTATGCACACCCCAGCTCATTTTGAAATTTACCAGCAACCAAACATATCTGCCCTTTCCTGATCAAAACACACTTTGCTTAGTCCTAAAATATCCCGAGGGGTGGCAATGACTGTTATTTGGTTTTGTGTGCTCTTGAATCAAACAATTTCATATGAAACATTTTACGTGGGACGTTAACAGTTTATATATAATGACTTTCCACAAGAATCAGTAATTTTTTTACTGCATTGCTTGCACCCAGGTCTGAACAGAGCATCCCAAAAGACCATGGCTCCACAGAGCGCGGTGTCAGATGTGATGAGCTCTACTCTGCTAAACACATTGCTAAATGTAACACAAAATTTGAACTTCTGAGTAAGGACTGCAGCAGGGTGGACCAGGAGGAAATGGTCAGAGTGCCCAAGGTGATACCTTACGTTCCTCTGCTATAGCCCCTGTACACCAAAACGTTCCCTTCAAGTAAGTACAAAAGACGGAAGCCCAAACCAGGCTTTCACACACGTTTTCCTAACCAATTACATCACTGTTGCAGAATCGTATTTAACTGCATCAGATTTTATTTTTTGGGGGGGGGAATATTCTTTCTTTTCATTGCTTTGCCAGTAAGTGCCAGTAAGTATTGGGATCGTGATCATTACCATTACTGGCTGTCCACAGATATGTATTAATCACACCCATGATCATTACCAACAGCAATCATATGAACAAAGTCACTTCACAGTGGTGATATGACATTTTTTTCTATAAAGTTAAACATTTAATTGCTTTGTGTCTAACCTGGCACGTGTATCCATACATGTGAGAGCAAGAGATGAAATAATCCTCACTCGCCGCTGCACCCTTTGAATGTGAAGGCTGCTCTGCCTAGCAAGGTTACTGCAAGAAGCAATGCAGACCAGCCCGTGCTTGCGAGTGCCTGCAAAGCCAGTGCCAGGGATAAAAGAAAGCCTTGGTGCCTGCTCTACTGCAACAGCTGGAAAGGAGAATCAGAGCTCCCATTTTAACTGCATTTGCTTATTAGTTATTAATCTACTTGTCCAGATAGACAGGTGGGGAAAATGATGTATTAATACTAATCTGGCAGGATTACACTGGAATTACTAGAACTGGATGACGTCTTAATAAAAGGTCATTTCAGCAGTAAGTCGGGGGAAGGGAAAAACCACCCTGCATAAATAAATGCAGAAAGGATGGATTAAGCTCTCCTAGTGCTGTGATGAGGAGAATATGCAAATAAAAACATCCGAGCTGCTCTAAAACAGGAAATGAAAAACTGTAACATAACAAAAACATTTCCCAGAGCAGACATTCAGGCCCTCTGCCAGCTCTTTAAAAACACTGTTAATAATGGCGCAGTAGCTGTTCAATATGGAAGCAGCTGTGAGCAGAACGAATGGCATGTTACCGGAAAGCATGAAGATCAGTAAGTTATTATGATTTAAAGAGAGAAATAATTTTGCTCAGAAAAAACATGCTGTCCAGAAAAGCAAAAGTCAAACATCTTTCTTTAAATTGCAGCTTGTGTCTCATCAATAACGGGTAGCACTTCACAAGGCAAGTAAGTAGGCATCTAATGAGATTTTTAAAGGCACTTCACTTCTGGGGTGCCAACACACCAAACATTTCTCTTCACGGAGGGCAACAGCTTGCCACTTTGGAAATGAGTTAAATTTAATAACGACAAAACCCTTCTTACCATGGGATAAGACAGGGTGCACTAGTGTGCAGTGCGCTCTGCAAACAGTTACCCTAAAGCTGCAAAATCCATTTTTTGAATAAAAAAAGAGTTCTAAACATTGTCTGGTCCAAGTTCTGGACAGCCCTGCCTGGCAGAGGCATCCCCAGAAAAAATGCCAAGCTCATAGGAAAAATAAAAAAGCCTCCTGCATTCAAGCACGCGGCCTACTGGCTGCGGTGACCTTCGGGTCAGAACATGAATGATGTCATATTAAATGAGTTCACTGCCGGCGTGACACAGACAATCCCTTCATGATAAAAATTCTTTTACAGCCCTGACCTTTTGGATTCATCTTCCTCGTCCATTTGGACGGCGGCAGCCAATAATCAACTGATCTGCTGAAGGCCGCCGCCTTTCTCTTACCTGTAATAGCAACCTCTCATCCCCGATGACGGCAGCCTGCTTCCAATCAATCACTTCCGAGAAGGGCAGCTCCCATCCATTGCTGAGCATTACGGGCACGCAGGCAGCCTGCACAGAGCCAGTGCACTCGTTAGTAGGTGTACCCGAGCCTGGCCAACAAACAGCACAAGCCCCAACGTGACTACTGTTTTCTGTATGGGTTCTGCCCCAATGCTCATGTGAGGTGGTCAGAAGGCAAGGCAGGAAGGCAGAGAAGCCAGAGACCGCCGTTCAGATTCTCATGGTTTTCCATTTTGGACTTATTCATAGTCTGCATACTGGAGATGGCATGTGGAGTGGCTTTTGACATGTGTTGCTTATGCCCACAGACGAGGGCAGAGCTGTAAAAGTTCTGTAAATATAACCCTAGAGGATTTCATACAAACCTATGGCTTTCCATGGCTTTGTGAGCCATTCAGTAGGGAGCTAGCTTCCTCAATTTTTATAATACTTTGTATGACAACCCTACAGAAAATACACGCAATATTTAACTCCCGAGCATTTCTTCCACCAAGGAGGAGTGAATTCCCCATCCTGCTTGAAATCAGCTCTCAGAGCAGAAGCAACTGCACAAACACAACTCATCTGTCATCATCTGTCTGCAAAAACAATAATTTCTTTCTGCTTTAAAACAAACAAAAAGTATGTAAGTTTGTATCTATTTCTCACCAGTATGCTTTGTCTAAATTATTTTTATCTTTTATGAGTTGTGCAAATTCCTTTGCACTGAGAGCTTCGGCAGGGGGATTGGACTAGATGATCTTTCGAGGTCCCTTCCAATCTCTAACATTCTGTGATTCTGTGATTCTGTGAGAGCAAGTTTGTGAATATTCAGTAAATAGTGCAGTTTCCATAAATAAACGATCACCACTACATTCTGGTTAGCTGGATGACAATGTAAGATTCCAGCCAAACGCCTGCTGAACTGATGAGAGAACCTATTACCAGAGGATCTGCAGCAGCCTGTGCTCTGGTTCAGCTTCTTTTAGACCAAGCCAAGCTTGTGAGCACTGAATCTGGCCCAGACTGGGGTCTGTCCCCCTGTACCTCCAGAATGATGGCATAAAGGGCAACTTTTCAGGCTGTTGAACCTTCCTTGCTAACACAGATTACACAGAGGATCTTTGACTACTCACATCTCTGCAATACAGCAGTGCTTACAATGTGTCAAGGACTGTGATCTTCTGTAAGGAAATGACATTAGTGCATGAAAAAAAAACAACCAGAAAACACTTAGCAATGTGTTTTCATGTTTAAAACATTCCACTAATGTGGATTATGTCTTCCAACATGCCCTGGAGCCAGACAGAAATTGGGAATTCATCTTAATCAGTGCATACTGCTGCTAGCCTGGTAGGAAAATCCTCAATGCCTGCATTTTATCATGGTCGACCTGGACCAAGTTCTGCACAGTGAGGTACGCTCTCTGCTTTCTTCTGAGAAGATTTATCTAACAGGAGCTGCATGACTTGTGTCCCACTCAGGAAAAGAGCTAAGCAGTGCTTTTCAGAAGGGTCTGAAGCCATCTGTCATCTCAAAGAAGCCAGTTTCACTTCTTCCTCTGAAGAGGCTGGGTAAGGAACAGCACTTTGCAGGCTCTTAGTGTCTTCTCCTGATAGGAGCAAAGAGGGAAGTGACAGTCCAGAACTTGGATCTCCAATGGGATAGCATGTGTGGGGTTCAGAGGCTGAACTAACTGTTCCATGATTATGTGATGCTCTAGGGTATCCAAGACACCCATCCAAGGCTGGCAGACATGACAAGACCTAATGGGAGACCTGAACCCTTCAGGAGAAACCAAAAGGGAACCCGTGGCCTTCAAAAAATGATACCATACACCTACATTTAGGTACCTGAATCCTGCTCTGCATTATGGTAAACAATACTCTGTCACAGCAGCTGGGACACTGTGGCTGATGAAAAGTGTGATGCTATTCACTAACAGCTTTACTGCTAGTGCTGGGACACCTCTCAAACAGCAAAACAGCACTTGAAGGCTGGGCCCTGCAGGGTGTCCTCATTTGCTCCTCTCTGACACCAAGAAGTGCCCCAGCCTTCCACTGGGAAGAAGTGCCTCAGTCCCAGCTTCCACATAAAGGCAATCCAGATGCAAGCCCCAGAGCAGAGCTGCAGCATCTGTACGGCTGATCCAAGACCCCAGGGATGACCTGATGCTTGTGTAAAATAAGGTCACGCTATTCTGCAGCCAGTGTCATGTTGGGGGCAGAGATCTGATCACTGCACTGCTGAGCCTGGCTGCCACAGGCACTCAAGAACCCCACTGCATTGCCCTCTGCTGCTGGTCAACAGCCAAAAAGGGAGACTATGAACCAAAAGGCTTTTAAAAGGTGAAGGGGATTTGGGTCCTGTCCCAGACACACTGTAAGCTCCCCGAAATCAGCCTATATCCACCTCTCTGTGATGCTTCTATCTGGGGCTCTACAACCTCCGGGCCACCTTCAGCATGCTCGGCAAGCAGCACTGCAAGCCAGACAGCGCAGGAGCAGGCCTGCTTTGGCCACATGAAAAAGGAGGGGCTATTTTACTGCTGACTTGTAAGCAGGTTCCTTTTCCCAGGGCTTACTTTTGTGGAGGTCAGTCTCTCCCATGGGAAGTCTCCCAGCTTGACGAAACGCTTCTCTAAACTGGTCCAACCTTTCAGCCCCACCACATCCAGGGAAACCCTTTTCCTGGAGGTAATGCAATTCAAGCTTCAGACAAGCACAGTGCTCAGCCCCTCCTGGGAAGAAGCTGCCAATTGCTCCAGAAGTATGAATAGAGGCTTTTGCAAAGTGGATTACTGTCCACAAGGGAAATGAAACACACTTCCCTCCCCTCTCACCTCCCTGCTGTTGCATGCTGAATTGCAGCCGGTGCAGCCAATGCCTTCAGCTGCAGCTCTTACCTGCAAGGCTTCCAGAAACCTGAAAGAGCCAAGCCTGCGGCCACGGGGAACCAGACAGAAAGTGGCATTGTGCAGCATTTCACGGTAATCATACCTATCAAGAACAGGGGAGGAAAGAGAAAATTTAATTAGCGGTGAGTCCTAGAGTAACTGGGCATGAAAATGCAAACAGCTGTTGAGACACATCTGGATAAAATCATCTCTGCTCAAGCAGCCCACCACCAGGTTAACTAGCTCCCTGGGTGCGCGCACGTGTGCAACCATCTTGCCTGCTCCTCTTTGGCCCCAAGGAGTAGCCAACGTGGGAGAGCACTGGGACAGCAGCAATGACTCTGAGAACGAAGGAAATAATTTTGCCTTTGCAAAAGTATGCCATATCTGTGTACATGTGTGCATCAACTCTAACAATAAACTTGGCCGAAACACTTTCACACGCAAAGCACTGTCACATTACCCCTGTGAACCTGATTTTGAACCAGATTTAGTCAAAGTCATGCATAACTGTGTTTCTGCATAAGAGGTTTGTACAAAGCAAAAAATATTCAAACTCTGCCGTACAGACCTTCTGTTACCAACCAGGCACTGAAAGAGGGACGGGCGTTACCGTAACTCTCTTGGTGGCTATTGTGAAGTGTGGTGAGAGGAGGAGGGATAAACTGCTTTGGCAGCCAAATTTTGTCAGTTAACCATATAGCTGCAATGACTCCTGCTCCTCTGAACTAGAACTGTAAGACTCCTGTTTATTCTCCCAATGCCACCAATCACTTCAAAACCATTTAACAAAAATACACATCAAATCCTAACAGTTTCCAGCCAGTTATTAGCTCACCGTACTTCTGGCAAACCCGAAGAACTACAAATGGCATTGACCTCACTGTAACGCTCAGCTTGAGAGAAAAGGATCGGGACTAAATACCCCTTCATTCCAAAGGGTTTCCTGGACTCTGGAGACATGTGACTTTGACACTGACTTGTGGCACTGAAATTTCCTAACACTAACAATCTAATTTAACCATAGCCTGCAGGCGCAGCAAGTTTTTTGGATTTGTGCATGTGTATATATATATATATGTATGTATACGATTATACTTTATATATACAGAAAATCTGGATCTGGGTTTATATTCTCGCCCAGGCCAGACAGATGGGAGTAAGCCAATTTTCAATTATAAGCTCTGTCTTTAGGAAAAGACATCTTGCAAAGGCCCATTTGCTTAAACAAGCGTGTACAGCTAATTTGCACAAGAAAAGGTCACTGTGAATGGATTAAGATTATCTCCACAGAGAGTAAAATAAAAACCCTCGTTGCATTAATTAAAACTACAAAACAGACTTCAAAGCACACTTTTTAAAATCGCATCTCAACTTTGGTTAAAACACACATATATATATATCCCATACGAGTGGCAGCAATTTCTTTTTCTCAATGTGGGACACTGATAGGCACCCACGTCCCAGCGGAACAGTCAGCAGTGATGCAGCACATGGGGGAAAATATTAGGAAACTGGAATACCAAAAAAAAAAAAAATTGCCATTTTTAAGCATTCATTCTCACATAGTATGTCTGAAGCTCATTGCTTGCACTGTATACTGTATGACAGTAAATTTTAATAAATACCTAAAATAGCATACCCCGTAGGGCTAGAATACACCAGTCACAGGGTTTATGACTGGTGTATTCTAATGATAGCTATCATTAGCTAGCTAAAAATGTAAAATCCTGTTAATACCCCAGAATGCACCAATATCCCCAAAACGTTACTGGCAGAATCAGAGCACAAAGAAAAAGCCGAGAAGGAGGCTGGGGGAAGAGAGACCTCCATATGTCAGCGACACTTTGCATCGGGCCTTCTTTCTTTCATATCTAATTTGCTGATATTAGGATAGATTTTCAAAAGAAAATAAAAGGATTTTGTTGACCATTTCCCACCCAAAAACCAGTTAGCATCTTGCTCCCGTTTGTGCTTTTTAAAGCTGAACCTATGATTTATTGCCTAGCTCTGGAATAGCATGGTTCATGGTCATCAAGCAATTTATCTACATCATGCATACAGAGAGAGAGCGCCTCATCCTAACCTTGATGTATGGGCACAAAATTTCCACTCACTTCAGGGAGAACCCGTAAATGTAACATGAGCAGACCCAGAGTAAAGCAATATCCATCAAGAGATGCTGCAGTTCATGAATTGCACCAGGCACTCTTCTCATGGGCAAATTTCTCCACCGTTCCAACCGAAGTGTTTTAAGGTGACTCAACACCACTTCTGAGCGCAGTGTGGTTTCCAGTTTAAACCCTTCGGCTAACACCTACTTCTCAGAAATTCTTAAAGCCAGCATGCTAATTTTACTGCTGCTAGTTCATGGGCAGCATGCAAAGCCATGGGGCACGCTGACCTAGCTGACAGATAGGAGATAGCCCCGCATGCTGCAGTACAAACGCGAAGACATTGCCTACAAAAGCACCACACGGGGAAGGCTCCCACAGGCCATGTGGTGGACGCGCAGCTCCAGGGCAACTGCAGAGCAGCTGGGGGCGGCTGGCACAGGAGGCTGATGGAAATAAGATCAGCAGGAGCAGGAAGCATAGAGGAACGAGTACAGACTGGAGCCCCTGCGTGCTTCGTGCTGCCACAAGGCACCAAGGGCGCAGGGCCCCGCTGCCCTCGGCAGCAGGATGCTCCTTCCTTTGGAGCTGCCCCAGTACCCACTGTAAATGCAGCATCGCACCTGCTATGGGCCTGGTTTCCCCCCAGTCTTCACTGACTGATCCCAACGAGACCTCTGGGAGGCAATGAGGTCCTGCAACCCCTTCACAGCTGGCAGAGGGAGCTTAAAGAGCAGAGAAAAGAGCCAAAGTTTAAAGTGACTCTCCCAGAGGGGCCTTTGGTTCTCCCCAGCAGTGGGTGTTCGCCTCTGCTCCCAGAACCACTCAGGCCCATTGGCCAGCAAGGCATGAGGGCTGCGGGGAGGTTTGGCCACGGCCTTCAGCTTGCATCGCTGCGGCTCCTGCCAGACCAGAGCTCATGGCGACAGCTCGGCACCACCGGCGTGGCCACAGGCCCTGCTGGTACCAGGAAAGGAGAGCGTGGGGCCCACCCACACCTGAGACAGGGGAGCACCAACCTCCCCCGCCAACCTGCACGCCCTGCTCGCTGCTGCTTCACCTTGGGTGCTTCCCTCTAGCTCAATATTGGCAGCTTCCCTCCCCCAGCAGTTATGGCAGGAAAAGCTTTTCTCAGGGGGCACTTATTTTTAGGAAGCTCCTGGTTTCCCTGCTTGAGGACAGCACGGGCAGGTGTCAGGTTGACCGCTCTTCCTCCAGCATCCCCTCTTTCCACACGTTCACGCTGAGGTAACGTCCTGTGCCAATGGCTCAGACTGGGCTTCAGCTGCATCGTGCAAACATGTTAGGGTCCAGAACGCATATGCCTTTAAAACGACAGTTGGGGTCTTAAAACTAAAATAGCTGCAGAATCAACCCAAAGCTCGCATTGCTCTGTAAGGATCAGCAGCGTGTTTTATTAACTTCCAGGCTTCCTTCCACAATGATTAAGTGCACCACGCTCACAGCTAATACCTTTTTAGGCAGCATAAACAAATAGCTCAATTTGTAATCAATTCTAATGTATTCACACGTTAATTGAAATATCCCCTCCCTGCTACCACCCAGCACTGGGACAACACGGACGGCCCCATCCATCACGCAGGTGTAAACACCGCAGCGCCGTGTGGGCAGCTACCAGGAGAGATGCCGCGCAGCAGAGCGCTCTCACTGTGCTCCCTTCTCGATCCTACACATTGGTCCTGTCGCTTCCCTCCCAGTTTGTTCTTTCCCATGTGCCGACCTCACCCGCCAGCACGTGCTTGGGATTCCTGCTTCCCGCTATCCTGAGGAATGGGGCTGGCGGCTCCACAGTGGCCAAGCCATGCCATGCATTCCTTGTCACAGCTCATACGTTTCCCCATGTCACTGTGCTGTTACAGACTACGCTGGGAAACATTTTTACTACCAATTTTAATATAAACTTTTATTTTTATTTTTATTTTTTTTTTCCCAAAGCAACATTGTCATCACCACTGACTGAAAGAGGGCTAAAAAGACGTCAGGCTGGTCAGATCAGCACATGCATCCACTCAGATGTGACACCTATTACCATACTTCACAAAGCAGTATCTGGATTTTCTTACGCAATTGTCAGAACACAGATATGGGACATCGCCACCAGCTCCATTTCACAGATGAAGACCCAAGGTATGGATGAGTGCTCGTTCCTCCAGCAGTCGGACAGGCACTGGCAGTGCCACCACCAGTGTCCCCCGCCTGCCTCCCTCTCCTCCAGCGACACAGTGTGCACCAGAAGCCGGCCCTATGGTGCCTCCATCACAATGCAGCTGGAGGAGAATACAGGAGCAGAAACTGAAACAAATGCAATGGCCTCAGCCCAGCAGTATATATTTTAACAGTGCCACACATAATCCATCTTTTGGAAGATGCTGGAGCTCGTCTTGGCAGGGAGCAACAGCGCATACCGCTGTAGATGTCTAATGGGACTAGAGCTGTTTTTTTCCTTCCTGAGCCAAAAATTGCTATGGCACTTCACCAAGTATGTCCAGGGCTCCCTCCCTGAATCCACAAGCCTATGGACTCATGCTGCATCTTCCAAAAGTATCTGGATCAGTGCAAGTGCTACAACAAAGCCAGATATTAAACACTTACAAGGCAAGGCTAAATGGCAGAGCGTTCCCTAGTTTTCCAGTATATGAAGT
Organism: Alectura lathami; assembly: GCA_013399715.1. Lineage (NCBI taxonomy): Eukaryota > Metazoa > Chordata > Aves > Galliformes > Megapodiidae > Alectura > Alectura lathami. The sequence continues at coordinate 289,394 of VXAV01003654.1, forward strand.
TTCAGCCATTAACCAATTGGCCAGTTTTCCATGGGTGAATTCTGAATGCAGGTGGCTCTGAACTATTGGCTGGAGAGGCTGAAAAGAAACCCACTCTGTCACACGGGGTGTCTCGTTGCTTGGTTTCCATTAAGGTATGTTGGCTTTTAAATAAACTGTCGAGCAAAACTTGGCATTGGAAACACCAAGTGAGTAACTGTCTTTGTAGGAAACCTGACAGCTCAGCTGTACGTCAGACAGATAGCTGCCTGAGTCGCAGCTCGGAAGGCTCATGCACCCTGCCTGGAAGGGTGCTGTCGCCACAAACTGCTTGCTTTGGGATTTACGGCCACACGGTGCTTTTGGGTGATCTTGCTGCTGGATAACAGGCTACTGGCTGGCAGCTCATTTCCCTCTCCACAAGCGCTGGTTCTGGAATTAGAAAGTTTGGAGGTGCAAAAACATAATTGGAAAACTTTTTTTTTTTTCCTGCTTAAAGGGCTAATTGATTTCACAGGTGTTTAATTATCATTTGCTGTGAGATAATACCTTGTAGTGCCATAAAAAATGGATTTAATTTTCGAGTGCTTGCAAAACCATTGCCAAAGCCAAGTTAGAGCTAAGCTAGATAATTATTCTATAAATCAAACACACTGCCTCCTTTCTTTGAAATTTTTAATACTTGGCTATAATGATATCTGACGACCTTGAAACTAACATAAAAAGGATTTTCTTGCCAAGTGCTGACAGGCAGCCATTGGAGTATTTCTTTCAGCCTGGTTCATTACTGCAGACGCAGCCAGCCTGCTGCCCTGGCTGCAGGAGGGATGCTACAGTCTAAGAACAGTGTCAGTGTGCATGAGCAGCACCCTCGACACACAGGTAACGCCTGAGTACGAGCACGAGCATGAGTTGTTACTGAAAATGCTGCAAATTTCACAAAAATGCTGCAAAATTCTGCTAGACATGAAATGAACATGAAAGTTAGCAAACGTTGAGCAACTCATGTCAAGGTACAAATGCTTTCTCCTTTCTGTGCAAGGAAGCATGCCAGCACCTCCTTTTAGTTCAGAAGGCTGGATTAACCAAGAAGAACAGGCAAGTACAGTTTTCAGTTTAATGGACTGACAAAGGAGCTTTGTTGCAGTTAGGATGGACAGTAGCCATTGAAATCTAAATCATCTTTAAAGTCTTCAGTAGCATCACAGCTGTATTCAGCTCACTTCCATGTTCTGCACGGAAACACTCGGATCCATGAGGTATTAATGTTGGTGTACATCCTAACAAATACAAAACGTTTTAATGATTTTTCAGCATGAGACACTTTGTCTAAATATATACACAGAATGCACTGTAAATCCGTATGGCTTGTGCAAAGCAGGCGCAAGGCTTGGTCTGCCAAATGCTGGCAAACCGGCTCGTAGCGCAGGGCTCGCATAACCTAGGGCGAGCAGCTTTATGCAGTGGCAAATGTTCTCTCACCAATACCACTCAGTGTTTAACGATAACTGCTTCTTTAACAAATGTGCCAAAATGTGTCTGTAGCATGTCAGAGCCAAACCTCGCTGCAGACAGTAGCATCTTGCTAAGAGCACTGTGCGGAGCTCCCAGGAACAGCAAGCGCTGGTCCCAGGCTGTGACTCTCTCCAACCACACGTTTCACCCTGCTGTGCCTGCTCTGAGAAAACTCACACCACGCCTGGGTAAGGAAAGTCTTTGAGGATGCAAATGCACTGCTCACCAGACAGAGCCTTTCCAGGAATGACAATGCAGCACCACGTTATGAACTCAGTGCACTGCAGTTCAGCGGGAGAGTTAATGGTGCTGATGTGTGCAAGCAGGGATGCACACGCAGGAACACACCAGCACACAGCATCAGTATGGGATGGTACAAGGACCTGCTTCCCCTGCCAGCCCCTCAGAAATGACCGTGGACATACATGAATCCTCTCCACCAGAAAGGTGGAGTGCACCTCTGGCACTTACATAAAGCAACAACAGGTTGCCCAGAGAAGCTGCAGCCGCCCCATCCCTGGAGGTTTTCACAGCCAGGCTGGATGGGGCTTTGAGCAAACTGATTTAGTGGAAGGTGTCCCCGCCCATGGCAGGCAGTTGGAACTGGATGATCTTCAAGGTCCCTTCCCAAAGCACTTGTTTCTCTAAGCTGCTGGACATGGTGAAGATGAGACCTACCCGCTCAGATCCTCCAGCAGCCCAGGCCATGCCAGTCAGGCAGATACCTTCCGACAGAATTCCTTTAACAATATATTACACCAACACTTTGCATCATTACTGTGCCTCCACCTTGCCATTTCTCTGGAGATCACAAAGCCCTTTTTGAATATTTTAACATAAAACACCTCTGTGGGAGAACAAAGCAGCGCTTCCATCCCGCTGATGGGGAAGCCGGCACAGCGCCGCAGCACAGAGAAGCCACACACACCACGGGGCGAGATCATGCAACTCCCAGCCCTGAGCCTTGGCTTTAGCTGCTAAGCCATCTTCCCTGGTATTTAGCACTGAAAAATGGAGAATTAAGTTGAAAGTAATACCTAGCTCCTGACAGGATGCATTGGCATTCTGACAGAGAGCTCATTTTTAAAATTAGGGATATTATATTCTCTCTTTCAGAGTTAGGCTTCAGACTTCTAGCAGTGAAGCAGCATCAAACACTCATCCTAAATAGCCCCAGCTGGCCCAATACCTGACCTCACATGTTCTGACAGTCCAGCTGCACGCATCTTCGGGGTAGTTTCCCACTGCAGTTTTCTTATTGATTTATTCTCTACCTTAAAAAAAATTAAAAAAAAAAGAAAAAAAAAGAAAAAAGAAAACCAATGACCTACTACTGGAAATGTAGTTATTAAAGCATCAGTTTGTATTAAAGATACAAACCAAGAAAAATCCATACTGCATTTTCTGAACAAAGGAACAAATTTTAGCTCATCTGCCACAAATTTTGAGATTACAGGGCATACCTGGAAGCCTCTGAGTGCAGAGAAAAGAAAGGCGCATTGTGAGACCTCTCACCTGCCAACACCTGCAGGCTCTAAAGCCAGCGATTCCCTGCTGCCTGTCAAAAAAAAAACAGGCTTCCAAGTCTTTCTTAATTATTTTTAAATAGCTCTTTATTGAAAACTTGAGGTAAAAAAATGGTGAAGAGTATCCATTTTCTAGAGTTTCATGCTCCAGTACCTGGGGTTACTGAGTGGTTCAACTAACCAAGAAAGGGCTGATCAGACTGAAAAGCCCTGCATGGGAAGACATGGATAACATCAGTGCCCTGCACCCATTTACAGCTCAGTCCAGTAACTGGACCCAGTGGAGTCTCCTGACTCTGGTCTGAAGAGCACCTCCACCCAGCTCCTGTAGGATCTGGACAGGACCAGCAGGCTAGCAGAGGAAGACCAGAACACCGAGGACTGACTCAGAAGGGGCTACCGTTTCTATTCTTGCTTTGAATGTCTGGCTGAGCTCGTTACCGAACAATTTAAAATAGTCCGTATGAAGCTTATCATTTTCTATTCAGCTCCACAGATTTTCCCATTACGGCTATCGAGCTCCTAAGTGGCTTGTTGGCATCTTTAAAAGTTATAGTCCTCTAGATGCAGCATCTAAAAATGGAAAGCAAAGATGATGTGCGATACTGGCTCTAATTATGCAGGAGTTCATTTCTGTGAATGACTAGATTTGTTTCCAAAAAAAAAAAGGGGGACTTTATACAGGAGCTGCTGGCAGAGCCCCATATCGTCTAGGCATGCTGACCCAAAATGTGACCATGCTTGGAGGAAAAATTAGTTCAGCAAATCCATGGAACAACTTTGAATGAAATAGAGAAGTGATTTATTTTTACTCGTAAGAAGTCAGCTGCAGCTTAGTCCCCATGAGTGGTAACACCATAACACATCCAAATACTTCAATTTTTAGGTTGTTTATTAGTTCTCATATTTGCCTTTCTCTCAGGATCTCAAAATATTTTACTTCTCTTTTTATAAATGAGGCAAACATACATCAAAAATAGGACTAGGACACAAACTACGAACAAAAAAACCCCTCAACTCCGTGTATTGTAATTTTATAGTTCTGAACTTTAGGGTAAAATACCAGCACTGCTGCAGCCCAGGGGGGTTTCCAGGGATGGACAGCAGGCGCTGATCTTCTGAACTTAATGAGGAACAACTTTTGCAATAAACCCATGCAGGAGTGCAAACTGCAGAAGGGCAGGAAAGTCAACAAATGTATTTCCTATTGCAGTCAACAGTGATAAATAAAATAATTTTCATTTTCTAGGAGAGAGAAAGCAGGAAGAAAAATATAAATGGACTGATAGGGTTTTTTTTCAGTGATGCCTCCCATTCCTGTCCCCAGTGTCATTAACACAAAGCTACATCGGGCCATTGTAAGAACCAGGGCCGTGCTCCTCAGCGGGGCTGCGGTGTGATAACGTCACCCAGCAGACCTTCTCCTCTGTGCTCACTCATTTCTGCTGACTTAGTAAATCAAAAGGCAAGTTTTCTATTATTTGTTCTTCTCAGCCTAAAAGACTACTAGGAGAAGAGCATGGTTCCTCAGCATCTCTGCATCTCCAGGCCCCATCAGAGCAGAACTCTTCTCTCCCTCCTGAGCCAGAGCAAAGTGAGAGCTGCACCCAACTCAGTGCACGTTGAGAGCTGCAGGTGGCTTTTGTCAGGCTGTTCTGACCTCTCACTGGTTACTCATGCAGCCTCAGTGGTCCTCAGTTGACACTGCACCAGACCAGGGCAGTTATATTCCAGTCAACACGGCTGGAGACGGTCTCCCTCGCACCCCCATGGTGGCACATGGGACTTGAGTGTTCCAGCTTGTGCGTGGAAGACCACTGCCCGAAAACCCCACAGGCACATGCATGCACACTTACATGTATATACTTTTGCACTGCCTACAGAGGACTTTCATCTGGAAACCAGCGATGTACACGCCTATCCTTCTTGTCTTGCCTGACCCTGCCCTGACACAAGAAGAACCTCACCTATTACTTTTCAAATTTACTTTTCCAAAATTCATTTGATGGCAAAATTAGAGGAATAACCAACCAGAAAAAACCCTGAAAAGACTCACTTTGAAGGAGGGCTCTCCTTGAGGATGTAAAGCAAATCTTTTGAAAACCTGTCTGCAGAGGCAGGTGCCAAACACTACCTAAACTGGACAACAGCCCAGTTCTGAGCACTGCTTTCTGTCTTGCTTGTGGAGTCCCAGGGAAGCCACATACCTGCTGATGGCGAATGCCTGGCTGCTCACATCTGCACCCCGAGTGCATCAGTGCAGTGCGAGGCATCTGAGCTCATCCAGATCCAGACTGTGTTTCTCACTCCCTTTTGATGCCCGTGCCCATGCCCAGCACCCAGCACCACGTCTGTATCATCTGCTTCAGTTCTCAGCATTCCTGCCCCGCTGGGCAGTGTGTGCCTGAACGCACTATGTCTGTTTGCAAGCTAATACATTATTTACAGAAACTATTCAGGCATAGCTGCAAGGATATAAAACATTTATCAACAAAGGGACTAGTTTGTCGTTTTAAAATAATTATGCTTCTTTAAAGGAAGCAACAAATTCACTTGTCCCAGAATTATTTATTGGATTGTGCAGACATGAAAGGAGTCTCTCTTTCAGAGGAAAGAGTCTCCACCCCAAATACAGCTTTCATCAAAGCCAGAATATGGCCACGCATCTCCTCCAGCCCTGCTGGGATGTGTGTGGGGCAGGCCTAGTACTGCCTAGCCAAAACCCCTCAGCTCTCTATATGCTCCCTGCACCACACTGCCCCTTTACTCCTCCTTGGGCACATGTGTGCTTTGCGGCTTGCCAAGGAAAACACGATAGTCCAGACAAAGGGGTTTAGGATGGGATGCCAGCAGTGATCAGATTAGTCAAAGGAACGACATCTCTTCGGCCAAGTGCTAACAGCTAACAGCTAGCAGATGGAGGGAAATACTTGCCCTCAGGATGTTGACTGTAGCAGAAGCCATGTAATGACACAATGCAACACGCAACTGCTTTTTATACAGGTGTGTCAATTTTGATATTAATTTTAAAATCTGTAATAGGAGACATTTTCCTTTTTTTTGAACCTTCTTTTTTTTTGAACCTTCTTGAGCATGGAACAGGTAAAAAGATGTCCATAAAGGAGGCTTTTATATGGGATAACGTCAGCTTCCTACCTCCTGTAAGCAGTACCTTAGGTTCTGCAATTGGCTGGTGAACGGGCTGCCAATTCCCTGCTGAGTCTGGGTGCTGTGTGCCGTGCCCCCAAGGGCTACAAGACAAGCCCCACAGCTCTCTCTGCAAACTTCTCAGCAGCTGCTCTCCCCCAGCTCCCTCTCACACACTCCAGATGGTTTTTGATACAAGCACCTTCCTCCAGCAGCACTGGGCATGTCAGCAATTCCTGCTGACATCAGAGGCTAAAAATGTGCCGACCTGGAGCAGGATTTTTTAGGCATCCTCATGCAGTGCAGACATCTATTTACATTTGGATTAAGTGACTATAAAATGCAGTAAACGAAAACACTCTGTAGTGCTTAGTGTTTGAAACTTTACCTTTTTACCTTAGAAAGTAGCAATTCTGAAAAGAATTAAAGGGTCACCCCAGACAAGCAACTCATGGCTGTTACACAGGAGTGAATGAAGCCTTACACACATCACCACCAAGTACAAACAGGGAAGAAATTTTCCCTGTGTATCTACAGTTGGTGAGACAGACACCAGTAAACATTCAGTGCTAGTACCCCTGCATTTTAAAGGATGCTGAATGACAGGAGACAGAGAACAGGGCCAGAAAAATTATTTAAGGGATTGTAGTACATGCCTTGGTGAGAGAGACCTGAAGACCTCTGCTTGCTCAGCTTATCAGAGAAAAGAGTAAGAAGCAGCCTGATTACAGCACCAAGTGTCTCTACAGGGAGAGAGAGGAGCTGAGAGTTCTTCAACATGCCAAGAAAGGGCACAACACCAATCAGAAGGTGGAAGTTAGCTGTGAAACAAACATCAGTAGAAATCTGTCCCAGCTCCTGGTGGCTTCTCCACAGGGAGCTCCTCAGATGGGCATGAAGTGCTTTCCCGGAGGACACACACAACCCAACCCCACGTGCTGCGTTCAGCCCAAGGGTAAACCGGGTGACCCAGAATGGGCTGTGATGTGCAGGATCAGACAAAGTAATCTCACGGTCCATCTGGCCTTCCGTTTTCTGTAAAAGCTTCTAATATCTCTTGCCTTCTGACTGTGCAGAGCACAAAACCACTACCTCCAGTATTTTAGCATGCCAGCTTCATCAAATTAGATTACTACTGAAATGCATGTGGACATCAAAAGGGACAGCAGCTTCTGATAAGCAACTCCTGGATGGCAATGCTTAGATCACTCTACTAAACATTAGCAGATCGAATTTAATAACAAAAAACCTTTCGCATTTTTGCTCCTTCAGACCAATGCATTCAATTTACTCACGAATGGTTTCTCTGACGAACGGTAGTCTAAAAAGTGCCTATTATTGCACAGAGAGCAATGTTACATGACTGTAAGTCTCAGCTGGTGCCATTCTTATAAAACCCATCACAGGACTCTTCTGCAGGGACGACCATCAGGACCAGAGTACCAACTGAGAAGATTCACTCTTTGATGATCATTTTCAAAATTAATTGCAAAATTAATTGTGGCATCCTTATATGTGCAGGGAAGAAGAAGGAAAAAACAAACAATAAAAGATGATGGCTAGGTGGCAATGTTAAAATGCTCTTTTTAATGGATTACTGAAACCCTCCGGAGCTCATCTGCAGATACTGGAAACAAGAGTGGATAAACCTAGAAGCCTGGGGATTAGCAAAGTCATTACGACAATCACATTTTCCTTATGCAGAATATTTTGCTTTCTCCTCCCTGCATCTTTCAAAGGTTTATGATCTCTGCCTAGTAATGCAGCCAGCTTTTCCACTGAAACGCACCAAGTCCTCTATAATTTACTAGGGAATATTGGCATTTATTATCCTTTGCAGGCAGTGGTTCTGTTTAAAACTATTTTCTCATCACACATTAATGCTCCCATATGGGAGGATTGTAGGAGAGCAACAGAAAGGCAGATCCCAGCCCGATTTCAGCTGCCCCGCGCTTGGAGGGGACGAGGCCCGTGCACCGCAGTCACGCCTCTCAGCACCCTTCTCTCACTCTGTGCCCGCCTCTCGCCCTGTCGAGCAGCCATATCTCTGGCAGACAGCCGACCAGGGAAGGAGGCAGGCGGCTTGCACCATGCCCACACCGCAACGTCCAGCTGGCTGTGGTGTGCAGGGGCCTCCTCGCCTTGCTCAGCCTGGCACGCCTTGCAGGCCCGGCGCAGCCCCACAGCGGCCTACCCGCCGTGTGTGGAAGGGCAGTGCAACTGCTGCCTCAGCAGATTCCCCAGATTCCCCGAGAAAGTCATGGGAGAGCTTGGAAGGAATTTGGAAGAAAATGAAGCCTTTACAGTGACATATGACTTTACTGTCTGTCCCAGCTGACACAGATGTCAAAAGCCTCAGCAAACACTGCTTGAATGAGAGATCTGATAAAAGCTCCACAGAGGAGCTATGGCAGAGGACATTAACCCTTTCTTCTGTGAATTTTAACACAGCCACTATTTTCAGGTCTCTTGCCAACCCCAAGACTCCCAACAAATGTGCAAGCTCACCCTGCCCAAGGCCACGAGCAGACGGTCACCAAACCCCAGCATGTGCAGGCGAGTGCTATGGGGAAACGTCCACATGCGTCCTCTGTGGCTGCCTGCATTTATTAGAGCTGAAGAAGAGCATTCCCCTTGTCTGGGGTCTTACTGCACCTCTGCTCCGCCCTGGTGCAGGACAGGCCACAGCGGAGCCCAAGATGGAGGCAGACATGCTGTTGCTCAGTTGCTGGGTGTGGCGGTGCTTGCTGCTTCCCCATCAGTACAACCAGGTCCTGCAGCAAGCTGGCACCTGCCTCATCCAATTTAACCTCCCGGAGGTGCAGAGCCCCATAATCCCCGCTCTGCAGATAAGGAGGTAAGCGGTGAGGTCAGGATGGTGCAGGCTCAGGTGACGGCCAGACGCTGCGTGGGTGCTGGAGCTGCGAGCTGGAGGCTGGGGCTGCCCGTGAAGGCCAAGCTGGCCTTTTTGGTTCAGCAGGATTGCAAGGCCAAGCACCAAGCAGGGACATCCCCTCAGCCTGGCTGGCGCCCAGCAGCGGCTGGGTCCTTCTGGGTCACAAAGGACAGGACGGAAGCCTGCAGGCTCTCAGCTTCACTCTGCTGAAACACACTGGGGGCTGCATCAAAGTCAGTTTTTGCACATTCCTGTTCGTTTGCCAGAGCCCATGTAAAAGCCACCTTCAGTCCCTGGAAACATGCAGCTGCTTGCAGCAGTGCTGGCCTGAGGACGTGCGCTGCCCGTCTGCAAGCACCCAAAACAGAGCTTGTGAGCCCAGTAGGCTGTTGCGATGCTCTCTGCCCAGGGAGACGGTGCAGCACAAAGCATTCTCTGCCACCTCGGCCCCCGGGCTGTGCAGCCTGAAAGATCTGGCTGTGGTTTTCACACGCTAGCAGCAGAGAGGCTATTACTTTGTTCTGTTTGCTGCTTAGAAAAACACACCAAGGTCAAACAAAGAACAGTACTGGGAGGCTCTTCCCAGCAGCATCAGGGTTTGGGTGCTGAACAGAGGTTACACCAGCAGGAAAAACGCTTCTGCCTCTGACGTCTGTATTGTGACCCCAAACATCCAGTGCGGGGCAAGTTTGCGCTTAGCCTGAGGATTGTTTGCAAAATGATCAATGACGCACGCAGATGGGCTCTTGCTTGCCTTGCTGCAAACTGCAAATATCGCTTTTAACAATGAGATTTTGCTGAGCGGTACTGAACGCACCCAAATTGGAACGACTGAGATAAAACTGCCACGGGAAGTGACATGATCCCCAGCCGTCTTCCAAGAGGGACTGAGCAGTAAGCCTGCAGACTTGAACTTAGTCTGCAGGGTTACTTCAGCAGGGGTGAAAAACAGATGCAGGGAACATCCCCTACCCTCTGCTGCTGCTCTGAAGATCAGCCCGGCTTGCAGAGCTGTTGCACCACTTCTAAGCTTAAAATCCTTTCCCACTCAGCTTCTGGAGCAATCCTGGTTCTTACAGCTGAAATTCTCTCCGTTTCCAAACAAGATCTAATCAGAGCTTGTTTCTGCAGGGGTCTAAGTTAATAACAGTACACAAGTGCTAGTTTTGCTTGCAGAAACTCTAATTAATTTTACTAACTAATTGGTAGTTGGCTGTTATAGTGTGGTTGCTCCAAGTCCCCAAACCAAGAGAACGAACCTGAATTCACATCTCTGACAATGAGGTGAAGAAGGCTTTTAGGAGAACGGCCAGTGAGCTGTCCCCCAACGCGAGCCCTGCTCTGCGGTCAGGTGGACGATGGTGGCCAGATTCTGCTCCCAGTTACTCTGGTGTGAATCTCATTGGAGTTGCTCTGGATTTACACCGATGTAGCTGAGAAAACAATCTGCCCTGTCCCAGCTTTCCTTCTTCGGTGACCATCCTTCTATATCCTGGGATCCACCTCAGATCGGCTTCTCATCCAGAGCTCCTGCTTTCCCCCAAGCATCTGGCTCGGCAAGTGCTGGGCTCAGAGGGCTTTCACACAGCTTCACAGCCGCTTTCAGTTGCAAGGAAAAAGAAACTCAAGAGGCACAATGCATGATGCCTGTTATGAGCAGAGCCATTCAGCTAACAGGCCCAAACGGCCCTGCCTGGGTCCCAGAAAAAAGGCCAGCAGCACCACAGAAATTAGAGCGTCATGTTCTGTGTTTAAAGCTGAGGGTTTTCATCTTTGGCACCAGTGAAAGGCTGTTTTTCACAAAACTGAGTGATAAAACCCTACAAGAAACACTCATCTCCAAACTATCTGTGTGGCTTTTGCACACATCTGTTCCTCTCCTGTCCTCAAGAGATGTCTAAAATCTAATTAACCAATTAATTTGCAAATATATTCTAATTTATTCAAGGCAGATTTTCTTAGTGTTAAATTATCTGACAGTGAACCATACGCTGCACACAGGAACAGGACTTCATTAAAATACCAAAGGTTACACAAATGGAATAAAAATTATATTTGTACTATAGTCAGCACATACTTACACCCCCTAATGAGAAAATGTGTTTGTATTTCCCTATTTCTAATTTGTTTTTGCATGTTTGGTGTAAACCTGTGGTTAATAAATTTGCAATACCAAGATACTACACCTAGCGCAGAACGTGAATATTCTAGGAGGCTTCTACATCTGCTGAACTTGTGACAGAATTTCAATATGTAAATAAACCACAGTGCTGGCAAAACTCATCTCAGCCCAAGCGATGCCTCTGTTCCTTCCCTACAAAGAGGGCAGAGTCACCACGTGGATTCCCCGCCCACAGCAGGTAGCTCTCTGTGCTGGGAAATCTCAAGTCGTCATTGACAGCACTTGTGCAGAACATGTCTAAAAGGAGAAAAAAAGCTAATGCGTTGCTCTTGATTGCGGCATTGAAATGCTATTTTTTTCCCCAACTCAATAGCTGTGTGGATACAAAATACAACAGCTGGTTCCCATTCTGCCGGCTACTGGAGAGATTGTATCATTCACCGTGGCATGGCATCAGTCACAGCTACACTCGACCTTTCTGCAAGCGCAGGAGATATGCTGTTGTGCTTGGCATAAAAGATCCAACAACAAAAAAACACAACCCCCCCTTCCCTAGTTACTAACCATCCAAGTATTTTATTATACAGCATTAGCACAAACAAAAATACTGTCTGAAAACACTGGGCCCAGAATTACCTCTTGAAGACATTAATACCAAACAGCTGTTTTCTTTGCTTGATGAGCAACTTCGAATTTTATTACAGTTTACTACTCTACAGTTGCACCACAGTCAATTAAGACCAAGTTATTGTTCTTCCAGGAGTACATATACACAAGCAGGACCAGTCCAATACTGAAAGATGCTCTAAATCTGTAATACGTTAGAAAATGACAAACGTCTCCCACATCACACAACAGGTGGGTGGCTGAGTTAGAGACAGAGCCTGGACTCAATGCTGCAAGCCCTCGGCTGTCTAGGCGCAACCAGGCCTGCCCTCATGCCACCAGGGCCACACGTCCCCACCATGCTCCACATCTTGCTGGTGGCAGCGGGCACAGGAGCTGCAGGAAGCCTCCAGCACCCTGTCAAGCCCTGAGGAAGGGCTGGGGGCTGTGGGGCCATGCTGTGCCCCGTGACCCAGGGGAGCACGGTGACTCCTGTGGGGCTTGCAAGCAGAGCGAGGTGTTCTGCTGAACACATTCTTCATAATGGAAGGAAAGGAGCAAGAGCAGTCAAATAGTTTAGCAGGTGAATTAGGCTGAAAGATCAGCAAAGCTGGGGGAGAGCGGAACCCCTGCCTCTCAGGTCATACTATTGATTTTAAAACCAGGCTTTTCATGTTTTTCTGCACTGACTTTCAGAGCAATATGGAAGGTAAATACATCGTCCCATCTCCTTCTATTTCATTTTAAAATGCTTGCTTTGAGCATGCATGGACCTGCAAAGTGACTGAACCTGCTGGCGGCAGGGTTTAATGGACACATGGTGGCCTGTGATGAAGCCGTGGGCAGGTGTGAGGGCAGCATGGGTTCAGGCAGCCGAGAAAATGTGCTAGTGCCCAACGGGATGCAGCAAAGACGCTGATGCAAACCCCAATGCGATGTTCACAGTCAGCCACTGCCAGTCAGAAAAGGGGCTCCAGACCCTGCCTCAGCAGCAGCTTCCCTAGCAATATTGAGAAAGGCAAGAAAAACATCAGAAGAGTGGGATAAATGTGGAGGGAAGAGAGCTTAGCAGTGGGACGTGAGTGACAATGCTCATGCAGTCTCAAATGCACCCAGGGGGGTTGGTCTGGGTCCAAAGACAGCTAATGAGAATGATCAGAAACAGTTCCACAAAAATAAAGTGTTGAAGTTCGGCATGGAGACCCGAGCCAGTCGGATGGGGAATGCACAGGAATAAGCAGTGCAGAAAGGGCAGACTTGGTGCTCCCCTTTGTTTTCATTCATACAAAAAGAACAGCCAATAAAAAGAAGAGGGATTTAAAGTGCTAAAAGTTTTTTAATTTTTCTTAAGCTGCAGCTTATAATTAAGCTGTGGAACTAATTGTCTCTAAATATAATTGAGGCCAGGAACTTCTGTGAGATCAGAGAAAGAATGAGCAATAGATAATAAGACTATCACAGCTATGTTAAACTCAACACACAGAGAGCGAGCGCTGCACAAACCTGCATTTCCAGGGTGCACCTCAGCCCAGAGGAAAGGAAGAAGCTGGCCCTGGGGAGAGCAATTATATAGCCATCCCTTACGGATTTTTACATCAAAACACATCACCAGGTAAGGGAACAGTCTCCAGCTGCCCACACTGGATACTGCTGCCTCCTATTTCCCCAGGTCTTCTCTCGGAGATGAACACCAGGGGAAGAGCAACACCGAAAGGAATGAAAAAAGTAGTCAGGGGACTGCAGACCTGAAACCAGTTTTAATACATCTGTTTCCTACACAGCTGTATGTGAAATGTGCAGAAAGCAAATGCTCAGTTCTGAGGTCAGCAGCAGGTGGCTCAGGTGGCTTCGGCGTGAGGTGAACTGCTTGAATTTCCTATCACGGCTCCTTACCTCAGCAGAACCTGGCCACACGGTTTGACACAGCCAATTGCTCCTCCTAAAAGCTTTCACATTTATTTATTTTTGCTCATATAGAAAACAAAGAATTAAGCAGTGCAGCTGTTTATTTGCCTGCTGCACTGGTCACAGCCAGAGCTACCCCAAACCGCTCAGGACTGAGAATGAAACTCTTGCGACTTCACAAACAAGCCACAAAAATCTCATAAGGGATCTCAATTATTTCTAGCCTTTGACATGAACCACCAATCTGTGGCTGAAGACCTTTGAACACTTGAATAACAACAGGAGATTGTTGGGGTTTTCCCCACTTAGAAGCTTTTTGGTGCTGTAAGTTGCACAGATTTCCACACTTGCCTATAATGCACCGCTTTAAAACTGCAACTAGATGCCAGTTCTCTGGTTCAGTCATTAGCACACTGCTGAAGCACCCACCACTGGCTGAAGGTGCAAAAACTGCGGAACTTCAGGTTGATCAAAACCAGCTCCTGTTTTGGTGACAGCTTAAGCTATTAAAATACATTCAGCATCATCTGCCTTAATGTCAGCCACAGTAAATTACTGGCCTGATACAGATGATCCCAGGAGAGCACAATTTCTTCAACATTTTTCATATAAAGCAGATGACACTTTCTACCTTGCTCGAGCAGGGTCTACCACCAATGATACATTTCATATGCATACTGCCTTCGGCTCACCTCTCAAATGGCAGTATATGCTCTCAGATCTCGCTGACAAGCTTTAGCTTATTTAATACTCGCTCAATATTTTCATTTTAGCTGCTGGGAGAGGAAAATAATGTGGGGAAAAGTCTGAAATTGTCACAACACCAAAGGGCATTGCCTATAATCATGCAGCCATGATTTAAAGCTAAGTGACAGTCTGTAATTGAATTGTCTGGGACTGCCTACGGTTTATTTACTGAATTCAAGCATACTGCAGGGGGGTCAAAAGAGTGCAAATCTTTGGTTATTCAAGCGGGATGGGGGCACTGATTCTTTGGGTACCTCTGGTATTGAGGCAACCCCTACACATGTTCTGGCTCCTGCATCAGCTTCAGTGGCGTGGGAGCATGGCAACGACTCAGCAAGAGGTGGAGAAGACGTGCCCACCAGAACAGCACTTCCCAGCTGGAAGTGAACTATAGAGAGGGAGATTGAGGTTAGATATTAGGTGGAAATCCTCTACTCAGAGGGTGATGAGGCACTGGCACAGGCTGCCCAGAGAAGCTGTGGATGCCCCATCCCTGAAGGTGCTCAAGGCCAGGCTTGATGGGTTCCTGGGCAGCCTGATCTGGTGGGTGGCAACCAGCCCACAGCAGGAGGTTGGAACTACGTGATCATTAAGGTCCCTTCCAACCCAACCCGAGCCATTTCACAATTCTATGAAGTCTCCCAGATGAGGGCTTCAGCAGAGCCATTGCCCAAGCCTTCTCCCCCATGCCCACCTTCTGCTGAGGCTCTCTGTGGGGTTGGGCTACCTTCTGGAAGCAGGCACAGCTTCTCCTCGCACCTGCACAATGCTTTTCATGCTTCCAGGGATCACCAGGCCACAAACAGCAATGACAAAGCATCACTGGGGCCAGTGCCAGGCTCTGAGCTGCGAGAACAAAACCCGCTGACTTGGGATGCACCCGCCCTGCTCTTGGGGCAGGGGATGCAGGAGGCTGTGCGGCAGCCCAGGCTCACATCTTTGGCTACCAAAGACGATAGATTGACGTTGGTCGGAGCAGAAGAGCCCTGGTAAGGCCCTGCCACTAAGAACAAGCTTTTTAAGAGCCTTTAACAACACAGATCTTGTATTTCTGCACGCTTCAGTAAGCTCCAAAGCATTCTGATCACATACCGGACACTCCCAAAGCTCATCCAACAAGTGTTTTGAAACAACGTGTTTTAATCAGAGCATTTCTCTTGCCACATCTTCACGTAAGGACAGTTTCCCTTGGCATAGCCCAGGTATTTCGATGCACTGCACTAACCTGAGGCAATCCAGCAGACTTCGACCCGGTGAGGGCTGGGACACAAATGAGGGGCTTGCCTTGATGGCTTTGGCACTTGCCCAGCCCACTGCTGGCTTTCCTGGGAAATCCCAAAGAGGGTGAAAATACCGAGTGGGTGAAGCCAGAGTTTTAGGGACTTGTCATTCACACTGCGGCAAAACTACAGCTATGAGTGAGCAAAAAATAATGAGGTCCCAAATCTACATGAAAACATTTTTGCACGATTTTGTTCTTGAAATGAAAACCTGTTCCCACAAGGTCTCCTTTTGGAGATTTTATTTTAAAGAGATCGGAAAAACCCTTCATGCTGAAATTCTCAGTGGGAAGTTTTTATAGGAACCACACCTGGAAGGAGGGCAGTGGTGACACAGCAGAGGAAACTGGGTAACACTGCCGGGCCTGGAAATCCCATGGTGTGGCTGAAACCACGCGTGGCTCCCCCATTCCCACAACAGAGCAACTTCATGTCTTTGGGGATAATAAACCACCATCAGAGCTGTTTGTCATCCTAATTCACACAGTGTAAGGCTCAGAGCCAACGCTTGTGGCTCTCTCTAGAAGGAAGAGGGATGAGGAGGGCTTCTATTTCCCTTAGGATCAAAATCAGAGTAGGAACTGCTCCACTTTGTGAAGCCATGGCATGGGCTGTCTACATCAGTCCTTTGGTAGCAGATGCCTGATTTGGGGTATTTTTTTTCCAGTTGCTTTTGAACAGACTGCAGGGTCACATTCCAGCAGAGCCTCTGTGCATGCTGAGTTCGGTTCTCAGGCCGAAGCCCAACTCAGAGGTTTTGGATTTATAGGAATGTTTTGCAAATCCCCTGAGAATCTGCCCCTGCGCTCCAATCGCATGATTTCTGGAAGGAAATGATCTGTCTGTACCAGAAACAGCTTCTGAATCATCTGCCACATGCTTCCTCTTTCACACAGGGGGAAAAACCCCTCCTAATCCCTTCCACTCCCCTCACAAAAATGCACTGAACCCTTCAGTTTGCACTCCCCATGGACAGGAATTTAGAGGCCCCACACTCCCCATGTTGCCCTCAGCATTCACCTGGCTGCTGGGAAAACGTCAAGAGACGAATGGACAGAGCCACGAGAAGACTGCAAGAAAAATGCAGGAGCGTGGCTCAAAGGACACGTTTCTGCCCATCAGCCCTTGCACCAGTTCAGTTCGGTTCCTTTTCTGCCCACCCAAAACAGCCGAGGCAGGCTGTGCACTGCTAAAACGTGACCTGCTGCTCAGCAGCATCCCCTGTGCTGGCGACAGGAGCGCCTCATGGCAATCCACTTCGGTGCCCAGGCACCTCACATTGAGACGGGGAGACTCTCTGGGGATGTGTGTGACATTTCATGCTGTCAGAGGAAAAACAGATGCGCCGAAAAGGCTGAACACCAACAACTTGACTTTTTGCTCTGCACCAATTAAGAAGAATTAAGAATGCTGGAGAGAAAAGATTTAGCCATGGTGAAAGGCACTGCAGGAGGCTCTGCTGCTCAGCCCCACAGCATCACCTCCTGCCCGGTGTGCGAGCCTGGGGATGGCAAGTCCCCGGAATAACCTGGAAATGGTGCCTGTGTAACACAGAGCAAACCTGCTCCCAGGCAGCAGCCCCGTGCAGGAGAGCAGGAGCATCGTTAACATTCAGCACCTCGATGCTCCTGCAGACCTGGCCTCGGGCGTCTGCCCAGGCTCGAGCTCTGGATGCCAGCCTGGCCTTACAGAAAGCACTAGAAGGGATTTGATCCCTTCGGGTTCCCAGTGAGAACCTGGCCATGCCGAGCTGCTACAGCAGATGCTAGCGGCGCTGCCCGAGCCCTCCCACTTCTTCCCATCAGTCACGGCAGTGCCGTATCTGCCTGAGCCCAGCACTTGGGTTATTGCATGGGTTACAGAGAGGGGTGCAAGCAAACCCAGTTCTGGGAAACGAACCAAAGCAGCAATTTATTTCACACTTAAATGGTTTGCTGCAAGTAACAGTCTTCATTTGGACTTTGGGAGATAACAGGGTTGGTCAGCGGCTGAAAAATCTGACTCATGCCCGCACCGCTAAATTCCCCCTCAGCAGAGGCTCCTTCCTCTCTAACCTCAGCTGCGGTGAGGTGGGGACTTGTGGGTGTGCGAGGAAACCCCACGTGCACAGCTCATCTTGCCACCCGTATGCTGCCGCTCTGTCACCACGCAGGAAGGTCTCACGTTCTGCTGCTCACCGCAGGCGCGCCAGGAACCGACAGCTGCCCCAGGGTGCTGTGGGAGGGGTCCCACGGCCCTTTTTGGCAGGCGGCCCCAAAGCAGCCCATCCTGCAGTGGGACAGGGCAGTGTCTGGCCACTGGGCATCCCTGGGGGCAGGTGGGGCAGACAGCAGCGCAAAGCATCACCTTGAGCTGGTCCTGGGGAACTTCTTAACATCATCCCTTATCATAAAGAGACATAAATAAGAAACTCCTGACATCACCAGGTCAGGCCATTGCCTAGTTTCAGTTTGAATGCCGCTAATTATTGTGGCTGCAGAGCTCCCAGGTTAAACGAGGCTCTGGCAGCTCACTCTGCCAGCCCAGTCCTGCCGTGTTGCTAAAGCCAGCAGGCACAGCATCTCGGTCCTGCAGTGCTTATGGCTGCTCTGGGAGAAAACTGGAGGCTCTGCCATATCACCAGTCATCTCAAGCAGCTCTCAGAGATTCCTGCAGAGTTTTCCCTACAAAGATGAGGAGACTGTGCAGCTCAAGAGCAGGAGTAACAAACGTCTGATGGACTGAAGCAAATCCTGGCCCAAGCTATTTTTTAAGCTGGTCAAGTTCTGACAGGCTATTTGGCAGGGTTTGCTGTGTGTTCAGAGACCTGGGCTTTATTTTACCGTGTTGATGAACTATGCTTTTGAGCTTTTATGTTTTAAGCCATTGCACATTACCACTTATAATGCCATAGATTTTCAGACGCTGCTAGAAAACAAACCTGCATTTCAGGCAGGGTTTTAGGGTGCTGGAAAACACTGAGAGCAAGAGCAAACAGCAGCTGGGCTCCTCCACCAAGCCCTGCAATGGACAGCAGGGACATGTACCCAGTGAGTATCTGCTGGGTGCCTGTTTCTGCTGAGAAGCAGCCAGCCCCCAAGCTCCCATCCACTACACAGCCCCCACGGGGCAGCAGCTCCAGGGATTGTATCCTGCAGTGCAGGGAGAGAGTGATGAACATGACCCAGGTGCAAACACCTCTGCAGGGACTGAGCACCAACCAGCGCCCCATGCCATCCGGGAGCTTCCCAACACGTCAGCGACCAGCGGCAGCCCGCTGTCCTTTTGGTCACTTTTGTGATGGTTGCACCTGGACTGCTCAGCTCAGAAGGGCAAAAGTGTGCAACTGCGAACAGAGACTTCAGATGAGTCATTTTCCTTTCAGAAATATGCTTCTCTCTCATTTTATATCAAGCTTGAAAACAGCATCTCAGTAGGCTTCTGCTTACTCGAATAGAGGTTAATAAATTACTCTGCTTGAAAAATGTCCATATGTTTCAGACAGTGAGCTTCTGCTTGGAAGTTCCTTTAAAATCTGTTTTCACACTGATGGAATAAAACCAACTGCTTTTTAACTTTTTTTTTTTTTCCTTTTTCCTGGCAACACCTCTTAGACACCACAGAAGCACCCAAACCTATCCACAGCGAGCACGAGCACTGCTGTAACTAATCACAGGCCAAAGCACCCTGAGAACATGCCCCTGCCAGCCCCCTTCCCCAAAGCCTCCACTTCACATCATCCACGGGGGCAGCCTCCCTGAGGCTGGAAGCCTCCAGCCAGCAGCACAGCCGGGCACGAATCCCCGTGACATCCACCACAACTGCGTTAACGGGACAAAGTCGTTGGAGCTCTCCGAGTGCCACTTACTCCCGCCCTCCAGCACAGCCTCTCCAAGCGCTCGGGACTTGTTTGTGGAGCTGAGCATCCCTGGGCTGATGGGGGCTGACAAGAGCAGTCCTCAAAATCACCATCATCACGCAAAGATGAGGCCCACGTGTCTGAAACCAGAGGTCTGTATGTGGCCACTTGCATTCTCGTGCATTCTCTAAAAACATATTCCACAATTCAAAGAAAAATTGTTTAAATTGAGAATGCCTTCGTTAAAGTTGATTACGAAAATAGCTCCACTGATTAATTTATTTTCAGCAGGCACTGCCAATGCATTTAAATCAACTTTTTCAGTGGAAATACTGCATTTAACAGTTTTTCATGCAAAGTCAAATTCTTGATCTATTTGGTTTTAATATTTTAAGTGGTGGAAAGTGCCTGGATTTCTATTTATAAAGGCTTTTTGTTTTAAAATGAAGTTTTTGAAAAAATGCAAGCCCTTAGAATCAAATGGGGTCAGCTGGCTTTCTTTTATTTCCTGTTTTCTTCAGCTTGAATTTCATCTCTGCCTCAGAGTCTTCCCATATTTCATAATTATATTTTCCCATTAAAAACAAGTTTCTTGCTGCTGGAAGAACACCCTCAAAATCATGGGAGAACAGTTTATTGCCAAACAGTACTGGAAAAATGATTATCCTGACTACACGAAGCATCCTTACATGTTTTCAAGGCGAAACTCCTTCCTCTTGAAGAGGTTTGATACAAGACTTAATGAATAGAAAAAATAGTTTTGATATTTTTCTAATCTTCCACTCATCCCAGATGTTAATTGTACCATGTTCTTTGTAAAATATTGTGAGACTTCAACGGCACATGTGCCAAGAAGCTGTGATTTCTGAAACTGAGGAGCCAGAGTCCTTTAAGAGAATTATATGCCAACCGTAATGGGCAAAGCGTGTGACTTATGTGCAAACCGCCATGGACCAAACAGGAGAGATACTGCTGCTAATAATCTGTAAATAAAGGGAAAGTGGCTTTTTCGATTTCGCAATTAAGCAAGATAATACTTTCATCAATTATATTTTTATGTGACATATTCCCAATATGGAGATAATAAATGGTATTATGCCTCTTGGTTAACAGCTCACAGAAAATCCATTTAATTGTCCCTGCCCTTGCAGAAAGTAACACCCTTAGTAAACCATTCCCTAAATCATAAGCATGGCTGTATATTCCTCCAAGTGCTGCTCACCTTGACATGCCATTACTCACTAATTAGCAACGTCTAAATCCCTATCTGATGACACTCTTCTGCACAGGGGATAGGTTTCCCTCTGGAAAGCAAAGCCGGGATTATCCTGACTCTTCCCAGTAGGTGATGACCGATGTGCATGGCATGGAGACTGACCAAGCAGCAGCAGGATGGGGAGGTTCATTTTGGGGGAGGTTGGTGGCGGTTTGGTAAAATAGGGTAGAAAACCCAAGCCACTGCCACTGAGGGGCCGCGGTGGGATCCAGGCTCTCTTTTAGGCATTACAGCAGAAATGTGTTCTTTTTGTGTATTTTTTCTGAGCAGGCTGTCTCTCAGCCACCCAACCATCCTACGTCGTGTAAGTAACGCGGCTGACAGACTGGGTGCTCGGCAGCTATTCTCAGAGCTCCCTTTATGTCATCAAACACTTCAGCTCTAAATTTCATCCTACATATTCCAGCTTCATTTAGGTCGCTGTTTTACATCAAAGCACACGGTGGCAGGCAGCCGCAGCCTCATCCATCTTCCCTGCCCAGGGTTTGAACACGCCGACCGACATGCTCACAGGTTTGCCAATTACCCATTCATTACAGTGCAGAACAACGCTATTGAATATTCCAGTTCCACCCCCAAACCCTGGACAGAAACCTCTTAAGTGTTCCAGTAGTCGAGTGCTTACACACCTGAGCCTGCCGAGCATCCCCTGCCTGCTCTCAGACCTCGTGGTCGTCATCACCAGCTACAAATGAAGCACTCGGAGCCAAACTGATCCTTGGTGGGCTCCCCATTTCCTTCAGTGGAGATGCCTAAACACCAAAAACGCTGTGCTGAAGGCTCTGCTGCTTGCCCACAGCCACCTCCCCAGGAGCAATGCCACTGCCCAGATCCCTCCAGCCCCATGATGGTGGTGGTTCTACCCAGCCTGGAACATATGGTGCCAGGCTTATGGAAAATCAGCGGACATGTACCTGCTTCTAGGCTTTAATTTAACTCAGGTGGGTGGTGAGAGAACAGCTCAGAAGCAGAGCCACGACAAAGAGGAACTGTAACTTCTGTTCTGCAAAGCTTTGTAAAGAGGCAAAAAAACCTTCATCTATTATTTCCAAGGCAGGTTGCTTCCCCTAATTAGTGAGTCAGCTCTGCTAATAAAGATTACAACAGGGCATTAAAGCAATGCTGAAGATGGGAGTATTTATGCAGGTCAGTGGGGGTTTTCCTAAACATTTTGATTACAACTTTAACTGCACTAAAACACATGCAAAAACCCTATCATTAAATTTAAACAGCCTGATGATATGCAGTACAAGACTATGAGAACTGCAAATAAATTGCTGTAATCTGCCATGCTGTCACTTAGTCCTGCTCCTCAGCAGCCATAATTGACTAATAGGATAATAAGGTGGCAGCTTACGAAGCTGAAGGCTGTACTCCATTGTTTTAAATGCCCTTGAGGAGAAAATACTCCAAGTCAAGAAGACAAAGTGGCCCGATCACAATCACCTCCCTTGATTCAACATACTCAAACGCTCATCCGGACTCCTGGATTGCTCGGTGTAAAGGCGATGCCATCCCTGCCTGTTCTGCAGGGTGACAAATGTGCCTCTGTCTAACTTCTAATAGTTCTGCATGGCCACGATGCCCTTGCTCACAGGAGCGCTGGTCTCAGCTCCTGCTCCTGCAGCCACAGCAGGAGGGAGAGCCCTGCCCCACAACCCGGCTGGGCTGCTCTGGGGCGAGCCCCCAGTCCTCGGGCTGCTGTGGGGCCCCGGCATGAGCCGCCATCCCCTCCTGGGTAGGGAGGTTGGTGGATTCATTTTTCAGTGCTGCTCACAGAAGAGTGAGGGGTTAAGAGTGAACGAGGCATTTTGCAAGCAGAGCAGACGCCAGTCTACCTCAGAGAAATCGCCATTTTGCTATTCATAGAATCACAGAATGGTTTGGGTTGGAAGGGATCTTAAAGATCATTGAGTTCCAACTCCCTGCCAAGGGCAGTGACACCTCCCACCAGATCAGGCTGCCCAGGAACCCATCCAGCCTGGCCTTGAACACCTCCAGGGATGGGGCATCCACAGCTTCTCTGGGCAGCCTGTGCCAGTGCCTCTCCACCCTCAGAGTAAAAAAATTCTCCATAACATCTAATCTAAATCTGCCCTCTTTTAGTTTAAAGCCTGTCTCCATAGGAGAGGTGTTTCAGACTCTGAGTCTGGACCCACTCCAACAGCTCCACGTCCTTCTCGTGCTGGGGGCCCCAGGCTGGCTGCTGCTCCTGTGTTTCACCCTGAACCAATGCTGATCTTACTGTGCACAGCCCGGGAAAGAAAACCACAAGCC
Source organism: Alectura lathami (assembly GCA_013399715.1). Classification (NCBI taxonomy): domain Eukaryota; kingdom Metazoa; phylum Chordata; class Aves; order Galliformes; family Megapodiidae; genus Alectura; species Alectura lathami. The sequence goes on from VXAV01003654.1 coordinate 312,508, forward strand.
TGAAGCCAGGGTGGCAGTTTTCAACATCAGTCTCAAGCCACTCAATCCCCACTGCAGGGCTGGGCTCCCTCCTGCAGCAGGAGCATCGCCGCCCCGCATAGACATGGGGCTCCCTCAGGACATCCCGTCCTCCAGCACCCCCGGAGGAGGGCTGCCACCGCAGAGGAGAGCAGCTGAGGTCCCACACACAGCTGGGCCATGCAGGGTCCTGCCCCATAGCCAGTGCTGCGGCACCTGGACACAGAACCTTCACGAGGAGCAGGGAGGGAACAAAAGCCTGATTATGGAAAAGTCAGAAAAAGGATTCCAGAATCAAAGATGGGATTGCTCCAACAGCACCCAGGGCTAAAAGTTGGGATTAGAAATTATTAAAGGGTCTTTTTTTCTTTTAAGGACTTAGTTCCCTTGGTTTAAGAATAAGTATTAACTCTTAATTTGAACCTTATCTAACAACAGAGCTGGAGAGGACTGCTGTTTGTCCACGATTCAGAACATTTACAGCACGGCGTGTTAAAGCAATTAAAGGTTCTTACAAATAAAACACTCCTGAACAGTTTGCTCTTAGGTCCATTTGTGCATGCAGTGTCAGCAAGTGAAACAGTAGTCTTGACTCAACACTCTAAGAAGGTTTGAGCCTAGGTAATAACTTTTCCTTAATAATGCAAATTACCGAAAATAATGAGAACATTTGCATGCTTCCCCAACAAAGAGGGGCATTTCAAAGTCTTGGGGAACAGCCCTGGCAATAAGAAACGTTCTTGTTCTCATGTGTCAAACTGCTTTGCTTTTCCTCCTTCCTGCTGACCGAGGGGTTTCACGCTGGAAATGCTAATTGTGCTGCCGCTTGCCATAGCTCACCCTCTTGTTCTTACTGTCTGCAGAAACCTGCAATTCACCCAAAGCCCTGTCAAGCACGGCATTCACTACAGCACATCTATATGCCCACACATGCTTTACCCAGGAACTCCTCCACACATCCACATGCATGAATCACCACAGAATTCACAGCAAAGGCTGAAATCTCCTAAGTGTTGAGCTAAAGAAGATGAATCCTCTCGTTTTCCTGTCTGCTGCCAAGTTCTTAGCTTTACGCTCATGCAATCATCAGATTAAAAGGCTGCTTTCCACAAACTTTGAAATCCAGCTTATTTGAAAGCCAGAAGATTAGAAGCCAAGGGTGCCTTCTGGGGAGGCGCAGGCACTGCCTGAGCAAGCTAAACAACCAGTGAGGAAACCTGAATACAAAGACACCAAATATTTGCCAAGGACTCAACGGGAATGTAAAGCAATTTGAATAATAATATGAAAGTAAGAGGTTTTTGGTGCCTAAAACAGTCCAAGAATACTGTTAGAAGCTAGCACAAAAAAATTGAGAAAGTCCTTTCAGCTGACATGTAAGTGAAAATCGTGGTTTGCTGATGGCAGGCAAGACGCAAAGCCATACTGTGTGATAAAATTTAGGTTTTTAAGGTTTCCTCCTACCACAACCACACACGATGTCCATGCACCACAAAGGGCTCCTCTAGTGCAGGGTCGCACTGGCAATTCGAATTTGCTCAAAAACTTTCTGAGACCAACTCTGCACCAAGAGGCTTTCTGTCAAACTTGGTATCATCTACTGCCCTGCCCGAAGCTGGCCTGAAACCAGAAGGGCGGCACACGCTCCACATCCTGTGCTCTGGCTAACTGAACAGAAATGCAGTCAGCTGAGTCTGCCAGACCTGGAAGGAATGAGCCCTGCCGGGTGATCTGGTTGCTCCCGATGTGGCAGTGGCCCTGCACTCTGACCTAACAGAGAGCCAGAAGTCACCAGTTCCTCCACGCTCACATCTCTCTCAAAAAACAGTGCCTCCAGTGCATCCTGATGCTGCCCTGTTAAAAGGAGGACGGGGTGGCTTTTTTGATGGAGAACTGATACCTACCCCAGGAGAGCAGTTCACATGCCCAAACGCAGTGTCTGCTGTCTTTGCAGATGTCCCAAGGTCTCCTGCCCAGCCTCCACCTGCTCTTCCCAAAGGGTGCAGATGTCCTTTATGTCCCAAGTCACATCTGCCAGGCCGGTGCAGATGCCTCGGATGCATCTCGACCACCTGAGAGGCCCAAAGCCCTCCCATGAGGTCCCCACGGTGCTGCTGAAGAAGCAACATCTCACAGGACCCGTCAGCACCATGCATTCCATCCAACAAGACCACTTGCAGGAGCCTAACAAAGCACCTTCCTGGAAGGAAACCTGGCTTACCTTGTGGTGTGGCTTTCTGGAGGGGACACACCTCAGCTGTGACTCATTACCATACTCATTACCGCAGTGCGGAGGTTCTGAGACATGTTCCCTTTCAGCCATATTTGTGGAAACCAGGATAATGTTGGGATACAATGTCCGAAGACATTGTTTGGGACTTCTTTCAACCCCTAACACCTCACCACTGTCTCAGGTCTAAAAGCTAGGTAGTTCAACGACACTTAAACAACCTCTACAACAAGATCCCTGAAAAATGATTGCCTGGATTTAACAATCTGACTGACGTTTCACTGCAACTCGTCTGATAATGGAGGACGTGAAGATCCTTGAAAACGCTGTTGAAAACCTTTACATCTCCTTTGTAAAGAGAAGCACAGTGAAAAGAAGCAACAAGTGAAAAATAAAGACTCCAGTTTTTCCATTTCACCTCTGCTATTTACTTACAATAGGAGCTCTGCGTTACCTGCTAACTCTGAATGCATCACAGAGGGTAGAAGAAATGAATGAACAGCACTTTCCAGACCTAAGATAATGACAGCCATCAGCTGAGAAGACAGTGTGGGGAATGACATCCAGGGGAAGCCCTGATCTGCTTTGCTACACAAGGAAAATAACACCAAAACTTAAAACTCTATTATGTTTTCCCTAATCTGCACAAAACTTTGTGATGGATAACAGGGTCTTTAAAATGATCCTAAAACATCTCTGCAACGAAAGGTCACTTGCCTGTATATAGATCTATCTGAATACATTTATGCTGATGTAATATGCACTCTCCCACCACAGAGGAAAGGTTGCATTCAGGGAAAGCACTTAGCAGGATTAAATTTACATTTTCTGATATTGTCAAAAAGTGCTTTTCATAAAGAACAACTGCAGAAGCCGCCTTCAACATTTAGAAACACTGCAAAAAGCCTCTTCTGAAATAGGCTTTGCTACTCCTGGAACTGACAGTGCTAGAAAATCCACAAAGGCCTTGACTTAGTATTTTTAAAGAAAAGTGCTGATGGCTCTGAGATTAAGAAAGTATCAAAATTAATTAAGGATGTAACCCAAATGAGAGAGAGGTTCATACACTGAACTGCATGCTTAGCTACATCTCTGGCTCAGGACCTCTGGAGGCATGTATATATCAGACACCAGCATGCACATGACACCCTTGCTGCATTTATGTAGGTCTCAGCCCAGCAGAAAATACATTTCCTCTATGTGAGCTTACACTTTTACATTAGAAACGTGCATGCTATATACTGGGGACACAACTGCAAGAAATTCATGAGGTTGCAGGGAAAAGAGTTCCCAAGATTTACACCCACTACACAGTTTTCTGGGGGTATGCATGCTCAGGGCAGCACTCACCAACAACAGAGCATGCTCCCAAGTTCAGCAAGTCAAGTTGGGCTGTTCAGATGACGTTAGCAAAGTCATTTGCCAAATGGCTTGTTGCAGCTCAAAATTCCTGACCACAAGAAGAGAGTTATTGGACAAATTAATCCTTCCTGGTCTGTGCTTTGAAACATCAACAATTTGTCTGGGTTGCAGCCTGCGCTGAACTTTTTCCGGTGTCCTGTGAGAAATGAGTCTGGTATGCGCAGTCCGGCTTCCAGAGACCTAATGCTGCTGCACCACAAACATGACAGCCTCGGTTATTGCTGCCCTGGCTGGCAGCAATCAGCAGAGACCTCAAGGGCCGAACGTGCCTCAAACCAGCAGTCACGAACCACTGGAAAGAGCCTATTTGCAGTAACAGGGAGCTTTGCTGCTCTATCTACAGACTGAAGACTGAGCTTTGTTCAAGAGGAGGAACCACAGCAAGCTGACAGAAAGACTGACAGTTTGCTGTACCACTGCTACCTGTGCTGGGACTGCATCCCTTTCCTAGAAATGTCATTAATTATGGATCACTGAAAACGAAAAGCTAAGAGACAATGCTCAAAAGCATTCCCATTTTGAATAATTTTTTGCCACTTGTAGGCATTTAGTCTTGAAATAAATAATCTGGGGAGATTGCTATCAGATTGAAGAGGCCCAGTGAGTGAAGAGCAGCTTCATTTTACATTGTTTGGTTCTGTTTTGCTTTTGCTAGAAAGGATTTCAAAAGTGCAGAAATTTGGTGTGCTAGATGGCCAGCATCTTTGTTCACTGAGATGGTTCAGTTCCTTTCCTCTCATTTCTGAATGCATTGAGGATATTCTCCTGTGCCACTTCACTCCAGAAATTTGCTGCCAAAACCAACAGTAATAAACAAAAAGACCAAGCTAGGATATCTGTTTCTATGCATATGCATGTAAATATACATCAGGCAAGAATACAGCAGCCTTCTCATCCGATATCTCCCCTTAGCTCTAAAAAAATTATTCCCCAAACCCTTTTTCTTGCCCAAATTTGATTTACCTTGATGAATATTCCATAAAGCTCTTTTTTCCTTTCCCCTCAAGGCAGAAAAAAAAATCAAAGTAATTAAAGAACAAGAATAGCCTCCTCCTGACTAGCAATAAAAGCTGATCACTCTCACCAACTCTCCTACTTAAAACCAGCAAGCCTTTCTTTTCAGCCTGCACAGAACTCTATCCTTGTCTTCAGCAAGGAATTAACGCTGGCTCCTGGTGATATGTGAGGTACTGCACCTCCTGGAAGCAGCAGAAAAGCAAACGATGGTACTTCTAAGGAACGAGATGAAATCTGTTGTGTCTGGCGGCGGTGGCCCATGGCTGGAGGCAGGATATGCTCGAGCACCACCATGGGGGCTATTCAGTGGGCCCCAGACCGCATCCCGGCAGCATCACCCTTTGGCATCACCCAGGCTGTCTGCAAGCTAACATGGGTAGAAGGAATTTTAGATCAACCAGGCTGCCGTGTCACTGTCAGCTATTTAGCAGAGTACCTTGCAGAAATATGGGAGAGGTGTTCTGCCCAAAGAAGGTCACATCTGCTGCTTTCTGTGGTGGTCTGACATCTCCAAATAATACATTGGACCTTTCCTTTGCCCTTCCTTCTCCTTCCCTGAAGAGACAGCACACCAAAAAAATCAAGGCTGACCAGCTCCAGGTTATTCTGCTGTTCATCAAATAAAATCTCTATCAGCGGCCAAAGTGAAAGGAAATTGAGGAAGGACAGAAGGGGGTATTTTTGTAAAAGTTGTTCATCAGGTGAGCAATACACACACACCTACAAAACAAAACAAGCAGCATTTGTGGGACAATCCAGTATCCTTCCTCCAGGCTCCTGACTACACACCGTGGAAGTGATTCAAAAACAGACCAAGATGAAGTTTGGTGCCAAATTCCGGCTAGCACAGACCCATTCATCACTCCAACACTGGTGACACACATGATCTCCTGGGGTATGGTCTATGCTGTACTAACATCATCTTGCCACTGCATAAATTTAGGCTCCCAGCATTCTGCACGAGCCTGAAATCACAGCCGTTCCAGGAAGAATTATCTCCTTTAATATCCATAACTATGGAACAGAAGAGATCTAAATGCCAAACCCAACCAATTTAATTGCTCCACTGTCTGCAACGCTGCACTGAGCTGAGCAGTCAGACCCTAAACCTCTGCCATAAATTCAGAACAAAAATTCCTTCCATATTATGGAAGTGAAGGTTGATTTATGGCTGCAGAAAACAAAGTAGGCAGGTCAGGGAACTCCTCCAAGATGGCAGAGTACTGGCACTGGCCAAGCATCGGCGGCTGGTACCCGATCTCCCACGCTAAGGCAGCCGCTGGCTCACGTGCTCTGATGAGCACACAGGGCTGGAAAGGCTTCTTCTCCCAAAGACACCTAGCCACACTGTATCCCCCAAAAGAAAAACAAAACAAAACACACAGATTTTGAACAATTTCTGATGAGGGAAAGCTCACTGTGACTACAGTAATAGTGGAAAGAAAAGAACCCTCCTCAAAACCTGTATCAAATATTGATGTTGGTACACTTAATCCCTGGATGATTTGAGGCATATATGGGTGTACACATGTGTACTCACACACTTTCCAAAAAACTTCTCAAAGCCTCTTGGCAAAGGGTCTTTCCCTTGTACCAGTTCAAAAGAAAGAGACAGGAAATAATAGCTGTCTCCCTCCAAACAAATGCTGCTCAGAGGTCTGGAAACACAGAGTGACCAGAGGTTAATTTTTTATTAATTAGAGCACAAAGAACCCTGGCTTGTCCTTCGTTAGGGCATCTTGGGGCGGTTTGGCTTGTCTCACTGGGCGGCCGATGGAGGATCAGGACATTCTGCAGCAAGGCTGGGAGCCGATGGCTCCCACTGCAGGAAAGCTTACAGATTTGGGTATTTAAATACAGCCCTACTACACCTAATACATCAGAGCACAGTCACAATTTAATGATTAAAAATAACCGAGACTGTGAAAATGAACCTTGGAGGATGGGCGTGTCTTGAAATATGTAGAGCTAGGAGTTATGAAACTTCTTTCCATTGCAAAACAAAGTCTCAGCATCGAAAACTTAACCTCTCTGGATCTTCCAAATATCCTGGGAAGTAACCTGAACATCTCCAGACCTGATCGAGAAAGCACAAACAGTTCTTGAAAAAAAATTGTTCATAAGCTACGCACTCATTTCTTATTAAGCACCCAGAAAGGAGGGCTGCTTGGCAGAGGGAAGCCGCGGGTCAGTGTGTGGCCATCCACTGCCGCACGCTCACGCTCCTGCGCCGAGTCTCCTGAATTCTCATTTTTCATTTCTCGTTCTCTTGGGAAGACAGCTCAGACAGGGCCTGGCCTTACCCTGAGATAAACCTCCTTGTTCTTGTCAAAAGTGGTGCTGTGTGAATGACAGCACAGAGAGCAGTATTTTAACTCTTCCTCTTAAAAACGGATTAAGGAATCGGCAGCCCCGTGTTAGCACTAGAGAGGCTGCACAAAACTAACCAACATCCAGACCTTTCCTAATCAGCAGCGTTTAACTTACGTATCAGCTGATACATTCTCATGTGCAACTCTAACAAAATACCACCAAATTAAGAAAAGTTTAAAAACAAAATGAACTGCTGATTGTGAAATGACTCCTTGGTAAGCTGCCTACTGTGGTTCTGCCAGGCACAGCCTATCCGATTCCTCAGCTGTCCTTGTCCAGAACTTGTCTGGGATTCAGCTGCGCTGCATCCTCCTGAAGATCCAAACATGCCTCTTGAAAAATTACAGAACCCTGAATTAAGTAAATAAATGCATAAGCTGAGGGTGGAAGTATCTCGGAAGTACACCCAAGAGTGAAGTAAACAAGCAGCTGAATTAGAAATAAAACTAATCTCTAGATTCAGATTTCTTTTAAATTGGAGGCATTTGTAAAGCTGTGAAGAAGCCGAGCCACTGGGATGCAAAAACAAGTATCTATTTCTTTAAATTACTTTAAAAGGTAACTTTATACATCAGAGTTCAAGTATTTTCAGAAAATTTGCTGAAAACTCATTAGTATGTCTTTTATATGGCATACTGTAGCCTGATACAGAAGCAATAGCCATAGGTACCACATTTGCATTTTTATGCAGACATTTACATGAATAAATGAAGTGTTTTGTATGTCTGGATTCCCATTTAGACACAAATCCCTGTTTCCAAGAACACATTTTCAGGAGCATGCTGAACACACACCCTTTGAACAATGTCTTGCTGCAGCAGCCTTCGCGCAGCGTGGCAGTGAGCTTGCAATTTTAGACTCATCTTTCCTCCCTATCTCCAGGGCTGTGCAAGACCCTCCAAGAGTTTTAACCCCCTACAAGCGCGCTTGTTTACCCACAGCTGCACTGCAGCTTCCCACTAATTCACTCCTATAGAAATGATTCTCTCTGTACCCTCTTTTAGCATATGCTCCATCATCTCCAGATCAGCTTCAGTGAGACCCACAAAAGCATCCTGGCCACCCATCCCAACAATTAAAAAAAGTGTACCTTTGGGAAGAAAGGTGATTAACCAAACCATTCCCATTCCCCTTCTGCAGGAAGGCTCAAGTCAGCCCCCACGGCTGAGGGCCTCAGCTCTGGCAGGGGAAGGCTGCTCTGAGCGCGCTGCCGGGCCCTGCTCTGGGTTTCCAGTGTGACAGGGACAGCGATTTGAACCCCGGAGGGCTTCCACGCTGCGTTCATCCACCAGCGGGTCAAACCGCAGCTTAACAGCGTTTCCAGTCCCTGAAGGGAACGTGTTCAGCTCAGAAGAAAGCCGTGCGCACTTGACTTGCTGTGAGACAAACGGGAAAAAATTCCCCACGCCGCTATTTAAAAAACAACCCACACCGTCCCTCGCTGCAGCACTGCCTTTTGTTAAAACCCCCATGAAACGTTATGGGGAGCTATTTTTTCCCTCCCCACAGAATTCCCCTCACAAACCCTGCCACTTAGGCGCAAGGCTGTTATTTCAGGTCCTGGCAGAGCTGTATTTTCCAAAGGACAACACCAAGGTCTCCCCTTTGTCCCCGGGGCCCAGTGACCCTACAGCTGCTGGGCCCATGAAGGCTGAGCACGGCTCAAAACTAACCCCTGGCACACGTGTTTTTCTCTTCAAGTCCTATCTGCTGCTTACCATCTCTGAGGCGAAAGCTAAGAGAGCCTATAAAGTGCCTGAGTAATTCCTTTTTTTTAAAAGGCTCAGACATTAAAGTGCTTGGCCAACAACTGTTCTCAGGTGTGAGAACAGCAGACGAATCATTATTTCTACCAGGGTCCACACTTAAGGCAGAAATTGCCCATCTGAAAAAAAAAGAAAGAGGAGAGTCTGGTTTTGCTGGTATGGCAGCAGAAGGCAAGAACCATGCTCTGCCATGAAGGCACACCGTGAAATCCCAGCATTGCCAGCCCACATGCTCTGAGCTCAGGATTTAATGCCCAGCTCATCATGGCCTTCCTCGCCTCCTCTCCTCTCTTGCTTGCTCTGAGCAGAACATGATGGAACAGCTTAAAGCTGCATCAGGGGAGGGTCAGGCTGGCTGTTAGGAAAAGGTTCTGCACCAGAGGGTG